>JXOV01000480.1:3910-19349 GCA_001014945.1 Clogmia albipunctata | reverse complement strand
TTTGTTTTCTAGAAGTAGCTGTAATGATCCTATTTCCAATATTTCATACTTATACTCTCAATGAACCCCTTAATCCTATTGCCAAAGTAAATTTTTAAATTATGGAAAATACCCGAGATATTGATGGTTGAATTCAATAAATTGACTGTATTCAACTTTTTGCAACGGAGTGTATGTCAGTATTTAGAGCCGGACTTACGGGATTTTTTTCCTAGACGATGTGTCATCAAATTATCGATATCTAAATAAAAACACGTTGTCGCTTATGTTGTTTCTAAAATAAATTATTCAATTGAAACATAATATATTTAATATATTTTACTTCAAAAATTTTAATTACATATTTTGCCGAAATTGTAATGAACAGAGTAAAACAATTAGTTGATTAATAATAAACTTTTTAAAACTCATTTCAAAAATTGATTATTTTCTTAATATTTGAATTTAAGAAATATTCAATTTATTTGATAACAATGTTCCGTACTTCATTTGCAAAATTAATAATTACTTTATATAGAGAAACCAAGATAGTTTTACCAACGCTAATTAACAATAAGGTTGTATGGATCTGTGGTGGTATTAGTAGTGAAACGCCATCAGCCGAATATCATTCTTTATTTTGATTTTGGATGCAGGAAATTAAGCGATAATATTGTAACAAAAGACTTATAAAGTAATTGAATAAGCGTAGTAATTATTTGGTAAAATAAATTTTGGTTCTAATAAGTTAAATATCACTTATTTTGTGCCGAAATGCAAAAAAAAATCGCAAAAACTCTCTCACCTAATTCAGTCAAAAAGTGTTGAAATTTTAAAGGAATAGTGTTATATTCTGTATAAGATAGAATCTAGATAACAATATACATATGTTTAGTCTTCATTTTAACAATAAAAAACACCAACCAGATGGATATATGTATTTTTTCCAGCTGATGACGTCCCGTAAAATCCGGACAACTTATACAAGGTTGAGCGGCTTTGGTTTTTGTATTATATTTTTCGATTCGAAAATATATATTTTTTGGAAGATCGGAATAATTATTCAAACTAAAAATATATAAATCAATTAATTGAAAATTACCAAAACTAACAAAAACTATATTAAAATTAAATTCTTAATTACAAACAAATCCAAATTATAATATAGAAGATTTATTTTTTTTTATTCTCGACACACCCTTCTATAAAATATTTAATTTTCTTCCAACTATTATAATCAATAAATAAAATGCAAAGCGAATTGATTAGTAATGTATGGCAAGTGTTAAACATACGAGTAAAATAATTATTCAAGTATACGTACTCAGTAACGCACAGATGCAAATCAATTTAAATTAAGATAAGCGAACAATGCAAATTCCATTAAAGAGTTTTGCGCGTAAAATGAAACTTACGAGTAGTTTTAAAAATTAACTTCCAAAACAGGTTTCATAATATCGGTGACGATGCAACTCATTCATTTAACAGAATTATTTAAATGTAATGATAATTTATGCAAATTTAATTTTTATAGTTTTTTAAATTTAATGGTTATTTTATTTATTGATTCGAATACTTACTCGATGAATAAATGTCTTTCCATGATGTCAACTTTGGACGCCTTTTCGAAATCGAGGTCATTTTCCAGCAGCCAAAGAGTTTCAGCGCCCCAGGAGGTTCCCGCTTTTGGATAAGTGACTATCCACAGATCGTCTTTACGCACTTTGAACTTTTTCAAACTGTCTGCATGTTTTTCATACTTTGAGGTCAAAACACATCCACTGGGTTCCCAGTTAGGCAACAATGGTTTCTTGGGATCAATGTAACGGTACTTCTTGTAACTTTCAAATAATGCCGATCCAAACTCGGCATCTACTTCTTTGGGCACATCAAAAACCTCAATCATTTTCGAATGACTTCTAAAGCACAAATGATTAATCTGATTGCCAGTGTGTCATTTATATAAGTTATTATTATAGTGTAGTTAATAAACATGTCAATGAGTTGCGCTTTTCGATGTAATTGTAGTGCTGATTTAATCTTGCGTATTTTACTAAATGAACAATAACTAAATGTTCAGTACGTTTTGGTATGCGTTAAAGGTCTGCATCTCATCACATGGAAGTTTTTTGCAATTTTGAATTAGTTTCACGTAATTTTAGTTTTAAATATTTATTATGATTAAATATTGTAGTAGAAAAAATTAAACAAATTAAAATTAATAGTTATTTATGCTACAAGCAAGAGTGTAAAGTCAACTGTTGTTGTGAAACATTCGAGCCGAAGGCGAGTGTTTCATCGTTTCAGAGTTAAAAACAGAACTTTACACCTGAGCCGGACGTAACGTTTATTGCCCTCCACTCATGAGCACTAAAATTTTTACAATTTCACATTAAATTTCATTATTTATAACGAAAATTTAAAAATTTACATGTTTCACAAATGTTTCAAGTGAAATCTTATCTTGTAAAATTACCGTTAACAGTTGGAATTCAAAATAATAGAGTTTATTTCCTCTTAACTTCTTGGTCATAAGGCAAATGTCTATTTTATTGTTGTATGGAACATTTGTTTGCTTTAATTTATTGTATACTTAATCTCCATTTAAATCAATAAAAGACTATTAATATAATTTACGTACATTACAGTTAATCAGATTTATCTCTGATATCTACGTAATGTGCCAAAAATCGCCTAATTATATGCAGATGGCTGTTGAAACGGTAAATATTAAAATTTTTAAACAGGAAATGTTAATTAATTTGAAATATAGGCACGGTCCTAAGGCATAGCCGAGACCAATATTTTGTGTAGTTGAAGGGCAACAATGACGACCAAATTTTGATTTCGAGATAATTTTGTTGAATATTTTATGACATTTTTTCACTAGTGAAATAAATAAATAAATTCAAAATTTTCTTTGAGTGCGATAAAGTGAAACATTACGAAACTCAAATGGATATCGAAAAGCGTATGTTTCGATACGGAAGTGCAAAAAAGACATTCCCTAACTATAATATTTATTTTACCTCTAAGTAGTGATGTCAAATGTCGATATCAATGATTACTGATTACTTTTTTTTAAAGTATAGAATCTTCATTATTCGATATCGATACTTTTTCCAAATGCTTTTAAATCGAAGATTCTATGACCAAATTACATAGAAAAAGCATTTTGAAAAAGTTTCCATAACGAATAATGAAGATTCTATACTTTAAAAAAAGTAATCAGTAATCATTTATACTTGAAAGTATCGAAATTTGACATCACTACCTCTAAGCTTTCAATAAAAATTCAAAGTTAGCTACGGAGAAAAACCTAACTCCTTATTTTACTAATTTTATAAAAAAAAATAGATAACTCACATGAAATGCATTTTAAAAGGACTATAGTACAAAATTGTTATTTGTGTTACAAGTGTGTAAAATGAACAGTTTTTTAACTAGGAAACGAGTGTGAAATACGAGTAGTTATGCGAAATTTCCATCGTTCACGAATTAAAAAAGTATTTTTGTTGCATTTTTCATAAAAAATACATGTTGGAAATTTACTATTATAGATTATATTTGTTCAATATTTGAAAAACTAATTATATAATATTTGACGTTACAACGGTTTGTGCAATTTATCATTTAAAATGGCGCTCGAGTTTTCACTTTGAGACATATTTGATCGTAGATTATGATTTTCTTTTCTTACTAGTGAGAAAAGGAGTAAAGTTCCCTGTGGTAAAAAACGGTGACAATAAATAAAGTTATGGGATTACAACAACATTTTGTAACCAATATAAATTTATTAGAATTAACTTAGTAATACAGTAGAAACCGGTTAATATTACATTGATGAAGAGAAGTTGAAAATTGGTGATACTAACCGAACGTCATACTAAGCATATTAAAGAAGAAAAATAACAAAATAATATTCGTTCTTGTCAATATGTTATATACAAAATTATTTATTTTAGCAAAAGGAATTAATATATTGAGATAATATGTAAAGAAATAACTCAAAACAAAAATTTTACGCAATAATTTCAACCATAGCATATGAATTAATTCATTTTTCCGAGTGACAATAATAAGAATGTGTTAAAACTATATCCATTCTTCGATTGTATTATCAAAAGTAAAATAAAATTACCCAAAAATAAAGATATCTTTGAAATAATCTGAAATTCATTCATTCTCTTCCTAGAAGGGAAGGAACAGTTTTACTGTGTATATTGTTGTTGTAAACTTGGATAGCAGAGCTTGGGATAATACGGTAACAGCGCTCTGGAATTGAAAGGGAAATTAATTCTATTTTTATAACATATGAATATTTTTTTCAGTTTTCACTAATCATTAACAAAACTGAAAGACATTTTACTATCGATTACTGTCAATTATTTAATACATTTTTCACATAAACCAAACTTTGCTCTGAAATTCGTCATATTAAGCGGATGATCATTATGAGCGGAGTTATATTAACAGGATTGTACTGTAAATATTACATAGAATCGACAATATACTCCACTTCCCAATTATTTTCGTTTTATTGGCCTTGTCCAGCAAATCTTCTCGTATATTGTTCAAATGACGAAAATATACCTGTTTATCTCTCATAATTAGAGTGACTCTCTAATTATACTTTTAAATTTGTTATGGACACGCAATTTCCAATTGTAATTCAGTTGTAATATTCTGAAAAACGCATAAATCTTTTATTATCATTTGTTATTCTACGAGTATGTTGGTTTAAATATAAATATTAAAAAAGAATTTAAAATAACAAATAGGTTTTATGATCATTGAAATCAAATAAATCTTGGAAACGATTTAAATGTAAAATTTTACTATCGAAGAATTCATAAATAGAAACTAACTGACCTGCCTCAACCGATATGTGTTTATTCGTTAAAATATTTGCAGTTGTAATAATCGCGTACTGATTAGTATTTAAAGTGTTTGTTTACCTTTTTATCATAAATCAATAAAAATAGCACTTAGACTAATATTATCTATTTGCGTTTAATAACTAATATAAAATGAGATTTTTATCGTCTCTAAATAGCTAAGTATTTAAATAAATAATATATCGAATTGTTTTAAATGCACTTACACGTATGGGTTTGGACTGACCTTGATCATATGTTTATGTTGGTCTTTATAAAGGGTGTCCCAAAATTAACTCAACTTTTGAATTTGTTGTGACTTGGGTTTTCATCAAATAAACCAACATTTCCTCCCGTGTACTTGGGAACCAACGGGATTATTGTTCCGCACGAAATTGTCCACTCTGACCCAATTCTGTGGGGTGGACATCATGAAGCCTACAATAGTTTCTGGTCTGCTTTTTCGTCTCGGTCATTCTTCCATTTTGGGAACTCGAAAAACGCGTGCTCTGTGGTGTCGATTTCCCCCCAGAATGCACATGCGTCACTTTCTGTCATTTTAAATCTCTTAAGATAAATTTTGAAGTATCAGTGTCCAATAAGAAACTAATTCAAATATTTACCCTCACATCTTCTCTTTTACACCATGTTTCAACATTAGAGATAAAGTTTTCTTTTTCTTATGAGTAGAATACACAAAAACCTTTATGGCCTTCTATTGTACTCTTGTTTTTTTAAACATAAAACAGGTTTTGTCTAATAATGGCATTTCCGATATAATAAATATATCATGTCTTCGGATAGAGGAAACTATTCTGAATTGAATTTTATTTTTAAAAACCTTATAAAGTTATTATTAACGCTGATATTTAGGTTTAAACCTTAATTTTCCATTTTCCTCCTATTTTTCTTTTTGTTTGTTTTAATCTACGAACCGGCCATAAAACTCAAACGGCTAAACCAATACCTTGTCAGAATACGTATTGAAAATGAAAGCGCCTGGTGTTTGCATATTATCTATAACCCTTATGTGCACAAAGTTGACTTGTTTATACCGAGCACATTTTTTCTTCAATTAAATTCGCGCCATTGGTTTAGCAGTCTGAGTTTAAATACGTCGAGCCGTTTGTTAGCTGCATCGCGTAATAGCCTAAAATCCGCTATATCATAAAATGGTACTCGTAACTGTGTCTTTATTAGCGGTCCTATTGTGCCCAAATTATCATCTACAATGTATAATCAGCTCAGTTTTCGATAGCCATCATTATTTTATTAAAACAAAATTTTTTATACTATTTTCTCATAATTCGAAATATGGGTCCCTAAACTTCCAAAGATAGTTACTGGCTGCCTACTATGACATAGCGACCCAATTTTTCGCGATGTACGTATATATATTGAAGAATAGATTACCAACTATTTCAGTTTAAAAAAACAATCGGACTTGTACTTTTATTTTTATTGTGTGGGAAAACGAACGTTTCGTCATATTTTTGAATAATAAACAGTGCAATATCGCATTAAAGAGATCACTTCAGAACAGTTTTTAATGTTGTTTAACTGATATCAAAATTTGAGCAGTGACCGTCATTTCTATGTAAAAGTAACTTCATCACGCTTAAATGCCACAAATTTATTACTATTTATACTATTGTGACTCTTGTGTTCCTGTGAAATTGTAATTTTTGCATTTGTGTCTTTGTTCCTCCAGACCGTTGATATAGGGGCCCGTGGTAAAATTTTACCTTTGCAAGGGCGCCGCGGACTGAAAAAGTTTGGGAACCCCTGCCCTAAACTCCATACTTCTGGCACTCTTCTTTTTCTGATAATGTTCTTTGCCTCCATGTGTTTATTGTATTTACCGCTGCTTTGAAAACTGAAGCCCAGATATTTAATATATTTTACTTCCTCTACTAGCGATCCTCCAGAACACCACTTGTTCTTCGACATTCTTCCTCCCCTACTAAAAACCATCATTTTCGACTTGGATGTGTTCACTGTTAATTTTTTCTTGATTGTGTATCGGTAAAACTAACTATAATTTTTAAAAAATAATTTAATATAAAAAAATATTTGCTTCAAATTACACAACAATTATGGGTATTTTAAGTTTTCAATATTAAATACAATAATATATAAAACAAAAATTTTATTTGCCGTTTATGACATTTTTGCAAAATATATTAGTTTTAGTTATTATTTTTTGGAAATTTATAAAATCATTTAAAAAAGAACAAAACTGTAACAGACATGGAATACGTTAACAATTTCATCCCAAAAACAAATTACGGATTTGGTTCTGTTTCTTAACAATACAACATTAACTTATTGTCTCATCAGGCCTTTCATCATCATCGACGACTTCGAATGTAAATCCATTTTTGCACAGTTCGGAAATCAAGTTCGTTCTAAGGAAAGCTGCTCCAGGAGGAAATACTCCGCCACTGAAATAAAAAATAAAGGATAAAACATATAAAATGTTGATTATAAGAATCAGTACCTTTCTGGCATTTTCTCCTTTTCAGTCAAAATAGTTATGGCTGACAATAAGAGGGTTACACAAGTTGTTCCATAACGAGGGTTAGGTCCAGTTACTTTGGTAATCAGCTTTTTAGTTGGCTCCCATAAATATTGTCCAGTTTTTCTATCCTTTTCATCGATCACAGTCCAACCGAGTCCGTGGAAGATCATTGTGAATTTCAAATCGTTTTTAGTTTCCTCTGATAGTCCTACGTCTGAAATATATCCACCCCTGAATGATTTTAAAATGTTAAGGAGCATTTCTCTGCCACGTTGAAATTGAGTTAAGACGAAAATTATGAGGAATAAAGTTATTCCTGTGACAAGTGCAAATAATGATTTTACAGTGAAAAAACATTGAACTTGGACTGGGCGCTTTTTATAAAGCTCAAACAAGGTTTGTTGAGACCAAGACACTATGTATTGTTCAATTTGCATAATAGGTACACAATAATTTCCTTGAACCAGCGTTGACTTGAAAATAATGGGACGAGTGTCCAGCGCGGGGATCATTTTGGGAAGTTTCGCGGTTAGTTTTTTTTGAAAATGTATAAACTCTCTCCAATTGGCTAGAATGTAAATGAAGGTTTTCCAGCTGCCATAACTAAGAACTGGTTTATCGGGTTTTGGAATCGTCAAATAGATTTCGATTGAGTTAACATCACCTTCAAAGTTTTGTTCCATGAAAATTGTTCCTAAATCCGCTGGAATGGAATCAAACCCACAGGCGCTCACAATATAAACTCCCTTCTCCTTAGCCTGGTCATTGAATTGTAACTGAATATCATAGAAATATTTGGTTTCTTCACTAAGGTCCACGTGATGGGTTCCAGCTTCAACACAAGCCTTCACAACAGCCTCTCCATAGAATCGGTAAGGACCACAGCAATTGACGACGATTTTGCACTGTTCAGCCATTTTCACCAACGATTCGTCATCATCAGCTTCTGCAATTATTATCGGAATCTCACTCAAATCCGCTCCAGCCTTTGTTCCCACTTCCATGAGAACAGCTTCCAATTTGTCCTTGCTTCGTCCGNATCGGTAAGGACCACAGCAATTGACGACGATTTTGCACTGTTCAGCCATTTTCACCAACGATTCGTCATCATCAGCTTCTGCAATTATTATCGGAATCTCACTCAAATCCGCTCCAGCCTTTGTTCCCACTTCCATGAGAACTGCCTCCAATTTGTCCTTGCTTCGTCCGGCGATGCCCCATTTGAAATCTTTCAGTAATTTCACTCCCTCGTAAATGCAATGCTTTCCAGTGAATCCGGTGGCTCCGAAGATAATTATGTCCAATTTATCGACCATATTTAATAGATTTGTTTTATAGATGGCAGTCTATTACCGACGTGTTTTATCTACAATAAGAGAAAAAAAAAATCTTTTTTAAATTACACCCAAATATTCGAAATTTGGTTTGTTATCTGCTATTATTTTAATTAAAAATATATGCACTTGTAAATTATAACCGATATTACTTAGTTATTTAATAAACCTCAAATAAGACTAAAATTTAGGGGATAAATTATTCAATTATTATATTGACTTTAATATGAGTTTCCCGAACACAAAGTAGTTAATTAACCCCTAACCATATTATGTTAGATACTTCTTTTCAATATCTTTCCTCTGTTGGATAATTCCACATATTTTGAAAATTAATGAATTAACGAAGACATGTCAAAGCGTATTTTTTTTAATTCTAAAATATCTGTGTATATTACCTAATATTTGTTTAAGACATATCAAAACTATTAAATTGGAAAGTCAAAAATACATTTATCATAATATGTATTTTACTTATTTCTTTAACATTATGTAATTTAAGAAATTTGTTTTTATAACAAGCTAATATTTATACCTATAAAATAACGTCTAATTATGTTGGATTTTAATTATAATCTTAAATTATACTTATCATAATTGTTTATCAAAAGCAAACATATTGATTTATCAAACATTTTAGATTAATTAAAATAGCTTATAATAAATGTGCTCTTTAAATCTAATCTAGAAAAATGACGGCTTCGTTATCGTCTTGCCCCCAGGACTGACAATGTGTTGAATGCATATAATTTTTGGGCATTTTGGCTATTTATGAGCAAAATATTAACAGCTAAATTAAATAAATGCCATTAATAGACAAAACGACAGGTAAGCAATTTTGTCCATTAATCATTTTAAAGCAAAATTTAAAATAAAAAATATACATTTGATTCTATTCTTAGAAAATCTTATTCTAAGACAACAATGAACCCTTACGGAATAAAATGAACACCAGGATAATATGTAATTTAGTTAAAAACTTAAAATGTGCTCAATTATACTAAATGTGAATAAAAACTCGTTACACTGGAATAACTACTGCGAGCCCTGACACATGGAATGAATGCATTCATTGGGTCACATGATATCTTAGTCAGATGAGAGCTAGTAATCTCAAAATACCCCCTTAGCCATTTTGTACATATTTCCCTTCCATAATTTATTTGCATTATGTTTGAATATTAGTAAATAAATTCAAATATGAATTATGATAAATGAATTAAATAAAACGTTACATTTTTTATTTGATAATAATTATTATAATACATAATTCTAATAAAAACACTGGTAGTTTTTAGATTATTACATTGATAAATTTAAAATGTTATTAATTATAAAAAGAGCATTCGAATAGTTGATAGTCGCATTAAGTCCATGTTGCCATTTAAATCAATCACATCTAATATTATATATTATTGTGCTAATCCACTTGTAAAAAATGTTATAATATCGAAAGTACTATTTCAAATTGGCAATTTCAAATCAAATCGGTAATATAATAATAGTACAAAGTTTCAATGAAAGAATTGATAAACCTTCCCGCTATTTTTACTAATTCATTACTTTTAGAGTCCTGAAAATATTCAATAATTCGTTAGATAAGTTAGAATTTGTTCTCTTCCCCTTAAAACTTTACAAATTAAATGAAAAGTCGCAATTTCAATTTTAACATACTTTTTTCCCAAGTTCGCTGTCCCCAATTTTGTCACTTTTGTGCTTGTCCTGGGTTTCACTGTGATTTTTTTAATAACGGTACTTTTGTTTTGGTTGAATTTTTAAACACATAATTTTGACACAAGTTGGACGAACAATTTACACATCCTTCCGATTTCACTTATTTAATTGGCTCTCATTATATACCAAGCAGTTAAAATTCCACTAACCCACAATTAACTTTTTGTTAACAACACAAAACTCACTAAACTTTTATTTAAAACAATTATATTTTTGTTATTTAGCACATTTCCACTTTCAATAGTCCTTAGTTCTGATCTCGATCTGTTTTATGTTTTCGGAACTTGAAACCGGTGTATGTGTACCCACTCCTACATTGCAAGGTGAAATATTGAACTTTTTCTGAAAGCTTTTGAAATCCAAGCTTTTTTCCTTTGGAAGGGTAAATAGTATATCTGTTTCCTTTTTATATTTCACTTTGTGTTTCATTGTTGGTTAAAATGTGAAACATTCATACTAGATTCTTTACTTAAAGTAATTACATCTAGTTTAATTTTTAAAAAATTATAAAAATTAGTTAAAATCATGATCATAATAGCGGAAAATATATGTATTCAAGGAAATATCGTTTTATTGATGATTTCTATTATGAGTACTGCATTAAAGTGAAATATTATTGTGCTAAAGTGAATTTTCCAAAATATTTTATTACTTGATGTTAATAGTTATTTGTGCTACAAGGGTGTAAAGTCAACTGTTTTTTAACGACTGAAACGAGTGTTAAACATTCGAGCCGAAGGCGAGTGTTTCATTCTTTCCGAGTTGAAAAACATCTCTTTACACCCGAGCAGGGCATAACGTTTATTGCACTCCACTCATGAGCACCGAAATTTTTACGATTTCACATTAAATTTCATTATTTACAAGGAAAATTTAAAATTGACATGTTTCACAAATGTTACAAGTGAAAGCTAAACTTGTAAAGTTACCGTTAACGGTTGTTATTCGAAATAATAGAGTTTGTTTCCTCTCAACTTCTTGGACATAAGGCAAATGCCTATTTTGTTGTGACAAGGAACATTTCTTTGTTTTAATTTATTTATTTTTTAATAAATTTCGTTAATTAATTCGTAACATAATCACGGTCCTATGGCATAGCCGAGACCAATATTTTGTGTAGTTTGTGGGCAACAATGGCGACCAAAATTTGACTTTGAGACAAATTTGTTGGATAGTTTATGACATTCTTGTTCACTAGTGAAATAAAAATTCAAAATTTTCATTGAGTGCGATAAAGAGAAACATTACGAAACTCAAATGGATATCGAAAAGCGTATGTTTCGATACGGGTGTGCAAAACATATTATAAATCAACTTTGTGTAATTCCGTATCGAAAACTAGCCTCTTTTTATCGCAAATTGGTTCTGGTATGTTTTACAGATTAAATACCCCTCAAGTTGTAATGTTAAAAGGTTATAAGTTTAGAATATCAAATACAACATTATAAAACAAATATTTTTATTTGAAATTTTTGATATTTGTGCAAAAAATGGTTTCCGTTATATTTTCCAATTCAAAAAGCATTCAAAAAGGAACAAAAATACTAAAGATATGAATTACAATATGACTTTCTTACAAGATTTATGTAATTTTCTTAACAACCCCATTATCCAATTGTTTCTTAGGTTTGAGCGAATGTAAATCCATTTTACACAGTCAAATCAAGTTCGATCTAAGGAAAGCTGCTCCAGGAGGAAATACTCCGCCACTGAAACAAAAATAAAGTTTTATTCCAAAAATTAAATATAGGATAAAAACACATAAAATGTTGATTATAAGAATAAGTACCTATCACCGATCATTGTATTTTAAATGAATATCATACAAATATTTGGTTTCTTCACTAAGGTTCACATACCCAATATGTCCATCCAGCTTTAACACATGCTTTCACAACAGGTTCTCTATAGAATCGATAAGGACCACAGCAGTTGACGACGAGCTTGCACTGTTCAGCCATTTTCACCAACGATTCGTCATCATCAGCTTCTGCAATTATTATCGGAATCTCACTCAAATCCGCTCCAGCCTTTGTTCCCATTTCCCTGAGAACAGCTTCCAATTTGTCCTGCTTCGTCCGGCGATACCCCATTTGAAATCTTTCAGTAATTTCACTCCCTCGTAAATGCAATGATTTTCAGTGAATCCAGTTGCTCCGAAGATAATTATGTCCAATTTATCGACCATTTTTTCAAAGTATTGTATGTAGAAGAATAGAACAAAACAAAAATTTGAAACGGTTTGTTAGCATTTTTTTTTATTAATGTTTTTTAAAAGCAGCTTGAGTAGCTGCAATTTTTTAATAAACCCAAAATAAATTACTGGTATTTTAATTTATATTCAGGCCCTATTGATATAATATTGAAGTTAACAATTATTTTTCCAAGACAATTGTTGTCCTCAATTTTGGCAATAATAATTTTGTAGCTTTTGTACTTATCCTGGGTTTCACTGTGATTTTTTAATTACGGGATTTTTCTTTTGAATGATTTTATAATATTAAAATTTAAAAACAATTTTGATAACTTTTTAAAATAGGGTTAGTAGTAATATAATTTATTGACGCCCCTTGGACCTTGGACCAAATATATATTCTTCATTTAACAGTGATTTCCATTTTTGCCAGAACTGATCTCATCCAATTCTCCATTAGTTGTTCGAATGTTCTTATGTCTGGACAGCACTTCACTCTCATATGGGTCACTGTCTCTTCCTCAGTCCCACAGATCCTGCACTTCAGTTCCTTCCTCCAGCTATTCATTCCCCATTCCTCATTTTCGCACCTGAATCGGGCAATAATACTAATGTTACGTCCACGTTGTAGATACCAAGGAACCCTGTCCACTCGGATCAACCTGTAACGAGAGAGCTTAAGAAGGTTAAATGGCTGCTGTTGCCAGCACACGATGTCTCTTTTCATTGAACTCTCCCATGCACTCTTCCCTCTATTTCCCGCAGTATTGATCTCCAAATCAGACCACCCATTCCTGTTACATTAAATACGACGTTTTTCTGTCCACCACGTCCTCAGTCTATTACGTACTTCCTTCAAACATTCTCTTAATACCTCATCATTGCCCTTTTTCCCGTTTCAATGTATATTGGTATAGCTTTTGTCTCCACCATCAAGACCGCCTTCTTTGTTTCCTGACTTAGACCTAGAACCCATCTCAGGTACCTCATTTGTGCCATTTCAATGCTCTTCCATTCTGACAAACCTGTTATCTCTGCTCCGTATGTCACTGCTGGGATAATCAAACTCTTAAACATCTCGATTATTATTGAAAAATTGTTTTTAAATTTCCTATGACCAATGTCCCATACTTCAGCTACTCGACGTTTACCAGTTGCTGCCTTATCCTCAATATGCTTGGTATGTTTTCCATTGACTTGAAAAGTAAATTCGATATTTGAACGTGAGTTCGTTCTGTTATACTGGATCCATCAAGGCCCCTTGCTTCTTTTGATTTTCGTCCGCCTTTACTGAAAACTACTCTGATAGGATAACCAAGTCGTCCGCATACGTCAATAACAATCCTTCTAATTTGGTAGTTTCTTAGCGTTTTTTATTCAGATCACTAATATAAATTGTAAACCATAAAGGGCTTACCAGACAGCCTTGTTTTAATCCTCTTTCGGTATAAAACCGTCTATCGTGTACTTTAAAAGGTGTTTTGACACATTTTACAAAAAAGATAAAGAACGCTATCGATCGGACATTTGAATCTTGATTTTAGGGGGTAATTCATGGAGTAAAAAAAAATATGTATGAATTCATAAGGATTCTTGTCTTTTGATGGTGACAAAAAATTTGATTTAACAAGTATCATCAAGGTTCTACATCCATTTAACCATTCGATCAATTTCGAATTATCGAGGGTTCGATTTATCGACTGTTGGCTGTATTTATATATGCAAAAGGACTAATATTTCCAAGCACGTTTCTCGTTCATCCCACCAATAACCAAAAATATTAGAGTAAAGACCAGAATAAAATGATAAACAATTTGTTTTTCAATAGTACTATTTATTATGTTATCGTTATGTTTAATATGAATAATTTATATTTTTGGTGAAAATATACAATGTTTTAATATTTCATTATTTGGATAAGAAATATAAAATATTACTCAGTTTTCTTATTCATGCCTTTTTCGTCGGCTCTAACGACTTCAAATGTGAATCCATTTTTACACAGTTCGGAAATCAAGTTCGTTTTTCCAAAAGCTGCTCCAGGGGGCAACACTCCACCTCTGCAATAAAAAGAAATATGTTTTGTAGAAATATATCAAATATTAACTAAGAGATAATAGTTATTTATACAACTAAGTCGATAAAGCATTATTAAACACAAGGGTGGTTTTAAGCCACGAGCACAGCGAGTGCCTTAAAGACGGACAGTGTTTAATAATGCTTATCGACCGTGTTTTGTACAAAATTTTATGCATTACTTAAATAAATTTACATATAAATAAAAAAAATCGTTTTTTTCCCTTACTCATAGCCACAAGACGTAGTTCCAAGTTTTCCGATAGGTGGTTTATTTTTTTGAAAAAACGTTAATACTAGCAANAATTTATTAAACGAATATTATAACGTAATTAACACTTCTTAACTTAAAACTGGCGACCATATAAATTTGATGGATTTTTTACTCAGGTCACACTTTAATAATAATAAAAAGCACTAGTGCTTAAATAGTTATTTGTGCTACAAGGGTGTAAAGTCAACTGTTTCTTAACGAGTGTGAAGCATTCGAGTTTCATCGTTTCCGAGTTGACAAACAGGACTTTACACCTGAGCAGGACACTCCACTCATGAGCATTGAAATTTTTACAATTTCACATCAAATTTCATTATTTAAAAGAAAAATTTAAAAACTGACATGTTTCACAAATGTTTCAAGTGAAATCTTAACTTGTAAAGTGACGGTTAACGGTTGGAATTCCTATTAACTACTTGGTCATAAGGCAAATGCCTATTTTATTGTGAC
>JXOV01000479.1:0-46056 GCA_001014945.1 Clogmia albipunctata | reverse complement strand
GAAACATTGTAAATTCCTTGAAAATAATAAACTACATATAATAACCTGTCACATAGTATTTAAATATATCAATATTACATATCAGATAACTATTTTATACCACATCAAAAAGGTCGATAAGTTTCAAGAGTAAATAAAAATGCTTAATAAATGTCCTCAAACAGATAAAATAATTGAAAATTTAAACAGGAAACTTTTTTTTATTGTAACTATATTACACATTTAACTTAATTCGTAACTAGTTTAGGTAATAACCTTTTTATAAATATTTTCTTATTATTTTACCAAACATAAAATTTTTTCACATTTTGGTTTTTTGGCCAGAACTTTTATATTTATAGTCGAAATTCAATTAAAATTAGAACAAATGTACATTAGAATCTATTTAATCTGAAATGCGAGCCAAAAAAATTTTTAAAAAATTGCCCGAGGAGTAATTAATTTTGATCACTTTTTCGACGAAAACTGACGAGTGTGCGTCGCTAATTTCATTATAAAAATTACTAAATACCATAAAATTATATTAGTTTTGCGTCAAATTTCCCAAAATTGTAGAATTTTTGGTTGAGGTTTTGATCACATTTCGCCGTTTAAGATCTTGTGGTTTAACACCTTTAGAATGTTTTTGCTATTACAGTAAAGATAAAGTTGATGATATTACTCAAAATCAATATAAGACATTAGCACGAAATATGCGAACCGATCTTAGAAAATTTCATAAAAAAGTATAAGGTTCTGCAAGCATTACCCTGAAGACCATTTGGTTGATATTGTTATTTTATAAAAGGAAATCTTTCCTTTTTAAAATAAAATGATTATCCACTGATTTCTTCAAAATATAATAGTTTATTATTACTAGTAAAATAAAAACTCTTACTGAAAAATACACTAACAAGTTTATTTTAAATATTTTAAAATAAATTTTAGTAAAGTGCTTGAAAAACTCTTATATAGCATAAAAAATATAAATGAAATTAAAATACATATTATGTTTAAAGTGTTTATATACTCATATTTTGAATATAATTTCCACTATAATAAATCCATGAGAACATGGCCTTTACGATTTTGAATAACAACAGAAGCAACATAATTATCGATAATAAATTACATCGGCCAGTCATAATTTATCACCCATCGAGATAACATCGATAATAATTTAAACATCAGCCATTGGAAAGGAGAAAGGCTGAAAATGTGCATAACAATTTTGAAAGTGCTAATTAACCCGCCCTATAGCGTGCATTCAATAAATTAACACTTGCTAATTTACGACTATGACTATGTGTCGCTTTTGAATAGTGCACCACATTGCGATGATGATATTGAATAGAATTGATCCTTAATTCTGATTTGGTAAATATCCCTAAGATATTCCGGTCTACGAATCAATCAACGGTATTGAACTAAGCCAATGATTTCACAAATCGAAACTCTTTTGCATAATTCGGCTAGTATTCAATTGTGGTTTCTGATCAGCCATGGGCAAAATCCAATTTAATGTGCATATATTATGCAAATTTGAAACCGAAAAACAATCATGTATTGTAAACCACAATTTGTACCTAAAATAAATATTTATCCTCAATTTCGATTTCAATTTCATTCTGAGGTCGTGTTTGTGTGTTTGTTTCAGGAATATTTAAATAATACGCTAGTGAGGTAAATCGGATTTTGTACATTCTGTCAATGCTGATTTGTAGGTAATTAAATTAGTATATGTTTATAAAATATATGTAATTTAGATTTAAAAAATAAATGCCAAATTAATATTTTTATTTTCTTTTGGAATGTCAGAAAATAGATAAATATTGTTTAAATAATTTTTTAATACTAATTTTAAAAGCAAGAGCATGTTTACAATATCAGGAACTCATAATAGTTATTTATACAACAAGGTAGATAAGATAAGTCATTATTAAACACAAGGGTTATTTTAAGCCACGAGCGTAGCGAGTGCCTTAAAGAAGGCCCGAGTGTTTAACAATGCTTATCGCCGTGTTTTATACAACATTTTATGCATTTTTAAATAAATTAACAAAAAAAATTAAAAAAAACATTCGTTGTCTTAAAATAAATTTTTTGTCTCCCTCACACTGTTTTCGTTTCTTAGCAATATCTTGCTTCTCTTACTTTCACATGGGAAATATTATCCGTTAATGCATTGTTTTAAATTTAAAATAACGAAAAACAGAAAAACAGATTTTAATTAATTTGTTATAATTCAAATTTAAACCATCCGGTAAAACAGTCAGAAACACACAAATACAGCCGCAAATACAGTTAAACCCTACATAACAAAGCTGACGTACATATAAATTTGATTGATTTCTTTCACGGAGGTCACACATTAATAATAAAGAAAAAGCACGTGGGCTTTAAAGAATTCTTTAAAGCACTTTTGCTATAATAACGACTTTGACAGAACAAATTTGAGTGTCATAATATCAATTTTAAGCTACAAAAATGCATAAAATAATTTCAGGCTTTTTTGCCGTATAACATTGATATTTTTACACTAGTATTTGTTCTGTCGAATTCGAAATGAAACCAGTATAAAAATTGATAGGGAAGCAAAATAATTTTGATTTTTGAAAAATATGCCGAATTTTTTTGTCAATTGGGTTGAAAATGTATAGTGTTGTAATAAATATCAGTCGATAAGCATTATCTATAAAACAAACGCTACAAGGTGGATTTTAAAGAACTTGTTGTTTAATAAAGCTTAATCTGATGGATGTAGGTGTGTTTTAAATAATAAAAGAAATACGTTTTTTTATAAATATAAGGGAGTCATGTAATGTTGAGCGTTCGAGCAACACTCGGGGGCTATAGCTCACAATCATAAATGGAGCTTCTCTATAATTGATTATTGGTCTTACAACGTCGATTATTGACCTCTCTATTATTTCCTATCAACCTCATTCGACAGTATTTAGGTTTAGCAGAATGTTTTAAAAGTCGCTCTATCTGTTAGTATGGGCTCTTTTAATTGGTTATTTTGGGGATAGAATTGGGAAACACGTGTATTTTGAAAGAATTTAAAAAAATATACCCGCTAGTGTTCTTTAAATAATTACCTGTCACTTAAAATTATAATGAATACATATTATACAGATCATTAGATATTTTCAGAACAAAATACCCATTTCCTTTAGTGGAGTAGTCATTAGATAATACGAGTATATGATATTTTAAAATGTTAATTTTTAAAACCCTTGAAGTTTTTCTTAAAATGTACGAAATTTGCGAATAAAATTGTTTTTGTCTCTTGAAGAGTACTTCATAAAACCGACTATGTAAAATTGACTTAATTTCTATGACCACATGGGAAAACACTGAAGATTCTTATGGTCGAAGTAAATTATGATAATTATTTTGAGAAAATCAATTTGATGCGGCTGTTTCTTGTTACAAGGACTAATTGAACAATCAATTAAGAAATGCAAATTACTTGAGCTTGCAAATGTAAAGCAAAGAATGGTGCGACCATGGCAAAAAGTAGTCTTTCCGGATTTTACAGGTCATTGAATTGGTGGTGCGCGCTTCTTTCTTTTCTCCAAGAAGCATGTGTCCATTTGTCATTGACTTTGCCAAAATTTACCTCAGAGAGTGAGAGAATGTTAAGCCAGACTGATTAGATGACGACTCCCCTGGAAGGTGTGCCAAAACACGCCGATAATTGGCAAATATTTAAAACAATGTTCCGCTTTAGAGATATACTCAAGCTCATCAAAAAGTCATCAAGATTTGAATGTGAATTTGATGGATCATCTTTCTCGCAACTGGTTGCTTTTGAACTCTCAAACTGGCTCCCATGTGTCTGGTGATTTGTGTGATTGTGTGTACTTAACAACAACTCAACTTTCGGTCTTCTTTTGTTTGGACAGTATTCAAATTACATTGGCGTAGCCAATTCCAAGTATTTGCACAGAAAATGTGCTGTTTTTGTTACTCATTCAGGGAAATCTAATTGAACGAAATGACCGTTGCACGATGGAATTGTATAAACAATTATTATTAACAAAAATAAAGAAAAAAATTATTATAAGTAATTACTTATATTACACTTTTTTTTTTAAATATTTGGATATTCAATATTAGATATTGATTAAATCCAGAGAAGCAGAAAGAGCTACGCTTATGTTAACATTACTCTATCTGAACTCTAAATTTTTTTAAAACTATTTCCTCATTAAAAAAAATCAAGATTTTCAGACTTTCAATGTCACGCCAATAGTCGTGGTGACCCAAATTTGCAAGATACTTGACATTGTGACCCAAATTTGCAAGATACTTGACATATTTCGGATTATCAAATCAATGGATTGTTTAAGAAATTCGCCTTAATGGAATAATGGTATTACATTCCATTTTTTTTTTCAAAAACATTACATAAACTCACACTAAGAAGTGGCTATACCTTCTGACCCTTGGGAAATGTGTAGTTTTACGAATTTTCACAATTTCGTAGAACGGATTGAATTATTTGCAATTTTTTATGATTATAAGTTGTTAAGAGTAAATGTGATGTTTCTACGACATTGATTCCAGGAATCTCTGGTATGTGTTTAACCATAACGACTGAATAGGTGTCTGAGTTTGTTATAAAAAATTTATTTTATCTTTTTCCTTCATTACTTTAAAAATTATTTGAGATACTAAGAAATAAAGGATTTTTATTTAAATATAATTTACAACGAAATATGTTAATTGACAAACAATGTAATTGAATCAACGGTTGCTTGTTAAATTTTACTATAAGATACAATGTGCAATAAAGTTTTGAATAATTTTTCTTGGCACCAGTGTGCATCAGCATTCTAATAATCTTTATTGCTGAAGATGATTGTTCGCAAAACACTTTGGACAAGAGAAGATGCGGTTGTTCAAGGACCACAAAGGTTATCAAAACACTCTTCTAAAGTGTTATTGATGTTGCCAATAAGATGCGATTGTTATCGTCAATTGGTTCTTCCCCTTAGTCAAAAGTGTGTCTGCAGTTAAGGGATAATAATTGGCAAATTGTTATCTTCTTTGCCAAAGAGACGCCTTATTACTGACGACTTTTTCGGTGATTCACAAAGATTTCTTCAGAATCTCCCTCAATTTTATATCATCTTTTGGCTGATTCATTTATTGGAACCAGTAATCTTGAATAATGATTATAGGACTGTTTTTATTTGTCTCCAACATGTGTCTGGCACAACTATTGCCAATCCGTCTTCTTAAATTTCGCCTCTTGGCAAACTATTTGATTATATTCCCTCAAATTACATCTTCAACATTTGATACAGAGTAACTAGAAATTGATTCAATTTAAATTCTTGTGAAATGATTCTTAATTGGCATTAGATCATCCCGTTTTCATTAATTGGGTGATGTAATTATTTTACATACATATGTTCATCTATATAATACTTAATTGCTTTTATGGCTTTTTTAAATTTCCTGATTTATTAATAGATTGAATTGCTTTTTGTGTATTTTTAATTAAAATTGAAAAACAATAATAAATTTTAATTATAAAAAAGTCATTTAATTTTGCCTGCAATATTTTAATAATGCTTGAAATTCAACATGTCAAAACTTAATATTTATTTCTAAAAACAGGTTCCATTATAAATTGACAAATTAATTAAATTTAAATTGATTTGGTTTTAGACAAATGAAATTAATTAATATTATCTGAATATCCGTTGTATTTATAAATTGATGATGAGACAATAAAAACACTAACAATATCTTTCTAAGTTTCATTGTAAAACTAAAAATAATTGCAAGTACTTAATATGAAACTTGATTTTTTAATTAAAAAACGACTATAAAGAAATAGTTCATTGGAATCTACTCACTGAAATTTTCCGAGTGTTAAATTTAATTAATATCAAACATTCTTGAAAGAAACCCGTTGTAATTAAGTGCATTAAAAGCGCCGACTATTAACATCAAAGTGAGAATAATAAAGTTGGGAATATCTAGGTTCAAAAATCACTGGGCAAAGCGCACAGTTGTGTATAGAAAAGCGACGACAAAAACTGGATTTCGTGATGGTCAAATTGATATTGGGTTTGAGTGTGTTCAACCAGAATCTTGAATTTCTCGATAAAAAGCGTTGCATATAACTTTCTGTGACACAGGAGCAAAAACTAATAAAAGAGCTTTCTATTAGAGGTTAGAGAGGATTAAGAACAAATGTCACTGAAAATTTAGAGTTTAAATTCATTAATACATTATTAATGAAGATTTCCGCTTTTCGGTTGACATAAAATGATGAAATTCAATTATCTCTCTTCTCTAAACTGAAAATAGTTTCTATATACCCCCAGTCTCTTTTGAATTAGTGTCATCAATTATTAATCAAATGGCTGAAATTCAGCACATCTGCTCTTTTGGTTTAGGTAGGAGGACATGAGACCGTCCGTGTGACCGGTTTAACCGCTTTATCTCTCGGCGCAATAAATTCCAAGATTTGCCAATTGTGGGCCAAATATCCAAAAATCAGGTGTGGTGGCTCATTATATAATTGTGAATTAAAGATTTCTAAGTGGACTCTCTATCTTCTTGGGAACTGAGGCACCACACAGTCTGCAAGGCAGTCAGCAGAAATTCCGATTCGATTGCTATTTGCTATTCTCTGGTTTACGGAATGTTTACGGGGTATGCTAATTAAATAGAATTTGTGGGAGCGATTTTTCAAAGAAAGCAATCAATTGGTCAATTAGTGGTAATCTACATTTAATTACGTAAACATATTAAATCGCCATCTCCAATCGACTGGATTAACGCTTTATATATCAAAGACTCAGTTCTAGTTACGACCACGTGCTCTACAATTTTGCTGGCTTTGTTTACAAGACATTTTTGCGAGGGTGCGCAAATGAAAACTACTATGAATGCTTTATTGTACATAACAGATCATCCGATTCCGATATCTTTACGTGATTATTAAAGCAATACCTCAAAACCGCAACAGTAAGATTTACACACAAAGAGACATCGCTTTTCTGTACTTTAATTGAATAGTTAGATCAGAAAAAATATGTTTATAATTGGTCGTTATTAAAAGGCATTTTTTTCTTTTTGCAATAACACATTTTGACATTGATTTAAGTGATGTGTTAGTTTTTTCATATGTCTCAATGTCAACATTTAGGCACCATTTACGCCCATAAACTGTTTGTTGATCTAGGTCGTGTTAAAATGAGTTCTTTTTGTGTATTTGAAGAGTATTGCAATTAAAATAATATTCTCTTAAATAAGTATTTTTACCAAAATTTTGTATAAATCTATTGATAAATAATTTTTGTCAAAGCTTTGAAATCACTCCACAATTTAGTTAAAGATTAGAAAATAAATAATTTAACTTTTTCACTTATTTCAAACATTACATATAAATTAAACTCAATGTTATTCCTATGAAAAATAATTTAATTTCGAAATTCAATCCTCTTTTTTGAACTTATATTTTCTGCTTGTTTCAGATCAAGTTTGGAAAATATTAAATACTCGTACTGTTAATGAATTAAAAATATTGGAGAGAGAAATCCATTAATTAAGTTTGTAATGAGTTTCCTGGTCATCCTGCTTCTATCCTAAACTAATAAACAGAGTTATGGACATATTAACAATAAAATTAAATATAAATTCCTCCCAAATTGGCCGTCACAATCGAAAGACGGACATTTAATCAATCAGGAATAATAACCCGACATTTCTATAAACGTAGAGGTGCAATAAAACTTGATTCTTCCATTCCAATAGCATCCCATGATAGTTATGGGCGATTAAGAGAATGTTCAAACATCTGTTATTTCCGACCCAATTGTGTGTGCCCAAGTAAACAATGTTCCCCTGCCAATTCGAAGCGAATGGTCCAAAGCGCCCGTTGTTGTTGCTGCTGTTGTTGATGCGAGAGGAGGCGGAGGTGTTAATTGATCTGGACACCAAGTCATGAAATGATATGTCAACGGGAAATAAAAATCGACCGCGGAAATATTTACCTACCCAACCCCAAACACTGTTGATGACACACACACGTTCTAATTTGATTGATGGCAGTTAGTTTCTGACAGTTCGATAAGACAATTTCAAAAGAATCGCCCTTTGATTGCTGATTAATTGTTCGAAGTCATATGAAATATTGTCTCTTTGATTGGGAAAGAATCTAATTGTGAGTGTTTTGGTTTCCCGCCAAATATTTGTATATAAGATGAATGTACTTCAAACGATTGAAGCGAATATTTCAGGTTCTTAACAATATTAATAATATGACTGTGGTTATCTGGATTTAAATATTAGGAAATAACATTTATGTATTTTTGTTGCTTAAAATTGATATTATGACACTCAAATTTGTACTATCAAAGTCGTTATTATAGCACAAGTGTTTTTTTTTTATTATTGTGACCTCCGTGAAAAAATCCATCTAATTTATATGGTCGTCAGTTTAGTGTAAATTTATTTAAAAAATGCATACAATTTTGTACAAAACATGTGGTCGATAAGCATTATTAAACAAACAGGCCTTCTCTAAGGCACTCGCTGCGCTCGTGGCTCAAAACCAACCATTGTATTTAATAATAATGACTTATATTATCGACCTAGTTGTATCAATAACTATTAAATTTAAGAAAATACTATTAAAAACTCTTAAAAAATTGCAGAATTATGTAAGTATATCAAAAACTTCAGCAATATTGCCAATTTATATTAAACGAATTTTAACTTATTTTGGTTTCCGTTTTTCTGATTATGTTATAAATTTTACTTATTATGAAATTTGTTGAAAACAGTATTCTATCACTCGAGGGTTTGAATTATACGTATATAGATTTATAAAAAAAATTGAGTCACATATAGAATTGCAAACAAATATGTTGAAATAAATTTCTCTAGTAATTCCTCTTTAAAATATGCTAAAGTAACATGTTTGTTTATAACTTTCTGGTTATAAGATAATAAAACTAGTAAAATAGATAATGAAACTAGACCTAAAGCGTCGTTAATATTTCAATTTACGGTTGAGTTCATGGCAGGGCAGGGGATGTTTAAATCATACCGAATTTTTACGGTCATTAACCCCGAAATGCATATTTAACATAAATTGGTGTTAGGTAAATTAGAATATTACCTAATAAATGTATATTTGTTGCCATTGAGGCATTTAAGTGTCTTAAGCGAGACTCCAAATTTGCATTTCGGTGCTCTATGTTAATTGAGGTAACTTTTGCATTGCAACATAATTATATCGAGAGTTGCCAACTTTTAATGATGTTAATTCAGCTTGATGACACTTGCGAGTGTAGGTAAGTAACAAAAAGTGTGAATTTGAATAGACACAAAGAGCGAGATGGTGCAAATTTGATAAGGCATCAGCTGGTCAGCGATGCCAATAATTTGCGACTGTCAAAATTCTGTTTGTATTACGTCTAATTGGTTTTCCCCCAGAACAATACACACGGATGACCGAGTCCAGTGCCAATGACTGAGAGGCAGAAAGTCAGCTAGCCAGCTCTCTTGGAATTTTCCTAATTTATTTATTTATTTAGTTTGTGTGTATTTTTTTTTTGCTTTGAAAATGTCAAAATCAAGGACAACATAAATTTTGATGAACATTTCGTCAAAATGTTTGCTCTGTTTGCGACGAAAAACAACCCCGCCTTTATTCACTTCTCCTGTCGTCTTCCTGAATCTCGTTCTCCACCCGCACTCCACTCCACCCCCTCCCTTCTAGTAATTAATCATCCGTTTGTTGATGGATCTATTTTCGGGGTCCAACACACCAAATTATTCCACTCAATAGCTCATCACCAAGCAAAATACAGACACATGTGGTTGTTGATTTTTGGCAAAAGCAGACAAAAACCCAGCCACAAGATGAATGAAGTCTCGGGTGGTGAAAGGTTGAAAAGTGTTTTCTCAATTCCGAAAATCTGCAACATGTGGTTGGCCATCATACGATTCATTCAACATCCGAACTCTTACGATTCGGGCAATTAACTTCAGTTTAGAATGCTTTATTTAATTCAAAAGGAAAACCTCTTGAGCCTTTCTTTAGGCTATAGTTGAGAAGATGACTTTTTGTCGTTAAGTTTTATTATGCAATGGAATTGGCTCAGTGGACGGATCAGGAGATGAAGATAGTTTCAATAAAGCAAGTAGAATTCCAATTATAAACTAGCTGTTTTAAATATATATTATAAAATGTATTTTAAATTATAAATCATAAATGAATCTTTACTTGAAATGTCATCTAAACTAGAATTTTTAAAACAATTACCTTTTATTTAACCTTTGAAATAACACAAAACCAAAGATTCGAAAGGTCTAATTTTAAATGACTTCTTGTAAGTTAATTAATTTGTAATGAATCTATTACACGAGCTTGATATTTTAAAATCAAAATAAATTGTAATCTAGGAATTATTTTAATAATTCCATTTTCATATCAGAATGATACATAGAGTATTAAATTTCCATGTTTTTTAAATTCTAATAACAATCCTGTCATTTCCATAACATTCCTGTTAAAAATACGTTATTTATAGAATGGCATTTGTCTTGTTTTAGTACCCTTTCTTGGATAAAAAAAACAGAAAGGGGTTAATCCATAAATAGTCTTCGTATAAATAAATATTTCAATAAATGATTATGAAATAATTTTACCCTTGAACTTTTTACAATTAGTTTACATGACCACGAATAGTACTTCTTTACGTAATGAAATAATATTTTGTCGGTGATTGATTGGAGTATTTTTTTGACAGCACACACTTGAAAACGAATTATATGACATTTGAATAATAAATGCGATTACTAATTATTTAAATTTGTTGTTCATATTGAAATTGTATTTAAGTATACTGCATGAAAATGATACAAGCTCGATATATTTAAATAATACATAATAATTTGAGTGTCAGAATAATACGATCGATTAGTTGCGGAATTATTAAACTTGAACGGTTTTTTTAAAAATACAAGCGTAGCGATTGTTTTAAAGGCCGTTAGGATCAAATATAAATGATTGCTTTTTTTCTTTATATCACATACTCGTTACATTTCTACAATTAGGTGATGAAAGATAAGTTTAATATCTTTCGTCTCTTTTTCTTGCACATAGAATTTATTATAACTCTCTTTTAAAAAAGTCGTTGTTCATTCGCTGGATTAGTAATTTGAAGGAGATATATGTATTTCATAAAATGTTCAGTTAATTTTCAATGTGTTCACATCGAAATAGACTTTCATATGAATTTGATAAATCGAATGAAAATCTTTCCCGGAAGTCACACATTAATAATAAAAACACGTACTTGAGCACTAGTTCTATAAAATGTCTAACAGAACTGAAATAAATACCACATATACATAGTAATATAAATTTAATCCAACAAAAATAGGACAAAATTTAAGGGTTTTATTTGTTATTTTATACCTTAATTTAAAACATTACATAAGAATATATATTCGTAAAGAAATATTTAAATGTTAAGTTCAATTAATAGCTAATCGATATTTGGCATTAAAATAGGCCACTCATTGTTATTAGAGAACAATTGCTTGGCAATCTGTTACATTGCAACAACTAAAGTTGATTATAAAAAGTAAACAGTTTAATTGAAAGTTAAACAAAGAACGATGCCGTTAAAGGAGTCCCCACCTAATTAAAAAAGGAGTGTAATTACCAGTCCAAATAAGGAGACGTCGGCAGGAGGAGGCAACAGCTGTTAATCCCATATTTCGGCGGGCGATTTTCTTTTGAATTAATAATAAATCCGTGCACCACTTTTTCTTTTAATACTACGATGACGACGACGTCAGAGGAGGATGATGCTTGCAGAAAGATGCGGAAGACTGGACAATTGGCGAGGAAGGGTTGGAGAGCACTTTTCATCTTTCCATATTTATGTACATTAATTTACTCTCCTCACTTTTTGCTGCCCCTTTATTATTACACAAAACAGAACAAAGCTGTTGGTAAAAATTTTAGGCATTTATAATCCCATAAGAAAAGACGCCTCTTAAGCAGAGCACAACACACAAACACTTGATATCTCTTGCTATTCCTCTTCTTTATCGGTTATTAATTTGTTGTTGTCGTTTTTATCGTTTCACACAAACACAAGCACACACACGGTGATTCAAAGACCACTTTTTAACTCCACTCCAACGGCCATAGACGTATAATTATGATGTAGACCCGAGGTGTTATCTTGGACAAATAGCCCCAATCGCTGATAGTGCGTTTGCACCGCACAAATATTGAATTATGGTAATGCCATTTTATTTCCAATATAACTTTTAAAAACACACGACCGCCAACTAGATCATTTGTTGTCAAATCGATATTTTTTCGAAACAAAATTGACCACAAAAAATTCGCACGCGCGACAATGGAAAATTACGTGAGCAATTAAATTTAATTAACACAATATTGACACTATATCGATACTATACACCAAAACAATTGGGTTTGTTTTACTTTCGTAGATAAAAAACGACGTAAGCGCGCACGTCTCACAACGCGACCAACCTCAATCGCTGCCAACAAAAAACTGAACCGAGAACTCCTCGCCTGCTTGTTTGTAAGTGCTGCACAACTTTTGTGCCGCTTATTAGAATATCTTTCTTTAAATCCAACCTTAGGATTTTCCTGCCTTGTGATTATCAATTTAAGTTGATCATCGCTTCCACCGCTTCATTAAATAATTATATAGTAATATTCCAAAGTAGAAAAACTTGATGAGATAAATAATATTAATAATAAACTGAGCGAAGAGTATAAGCATTGTATATTCGGTTTACAGAATATATAAGATACTAATTTTGTACTAAATAAGAGATAATTATTTGATAATTGTAACTCAATTAATTTTAATATATATTATATAAAAATTAAATCTAATACAAATGAATTGCAATTGAATTTTAAATTATGCACTTATAAATTAAAATGTGTTATTTACATTGCAATATCAAAAAGTTAACATTTTGTCATTGATTTCGTAAAGTGTCATTTTTTCAGTAGTGAAATTTTGTTTTGTAAAAATAGTTTTTGTAATTACGTCATATATTTTTATGTGTGTTTATGTATTTTTAAAAGAATCAAAAAATATATACTGTTCAAGTGTGATTTTTTTTTTCTTCCGAAAAAATTAGACGGGGGATTATTTTATAATTATTATAAAATGAATTAATTAATTATTTATATCTATTAAACACAAGGGTTTTTTAAAGTTACGAGTGTAGCGAGTAGCTTAGAAAAGACCCGTGTGTTTAATAATGCTTATCGACCGTGTTCTATACAACATTTTATGCATTTTATAATAAACTACCACAAAAATTTGAAAAACTGTTAGGTTTTCTTAAATTCAAATTTAAAATTTCTTAATTTTATCTTAAAATGTTTTCTATTTCATTCCTTTATTCTACGCTAAATTTTAATGATAAGAAAACAGCTGATTTCGTAACATTTGAATCATTCGATAAAACAGTCAAAACAACAGAGGTTCAAAGGAGGTCATACTAAACGACTAGAGACTATCCTTCACTAAACTTGACTATGACAAAGCTATAAAGTCTTCATACTGACCAATTTACAGTCATCTTCTCGGACATGCCAATTGGGTTCTGGAGGCTACGATGGCACTTTCAAGAACCAAGTTATTGTTCCAATTGAGAACACACAATACGAGAACGCAAACCTTCTGTTGGAAAGGCAGAATACAGAGATTTCTTCCGTCGAGATTCTGCCAACTTTGCAACCTTCAAACTCCGGATTCAATAACCCACCTAATCCTGTTCTGTCCCAACCTCACCAGAGGTCGCCTCCGGTTTCTGCCGCTACTCTCCGACCATTAAACGCGGACTATGAGATGATAGCTTTAATTTTGTCCAAAAGTGAAAGCACAAGGATGTTGCTAGAGTTCGTCGAATGGGCATTTACCTTCAGAGTCTCCCCTGACCCTCGATTGGGTGAGAATAACCACCATCCTCAACTCCTCATATAGTTTATAAATTTGTTCTATTTTTTTTAGTTTACGCAGCTCAGCATAGTTGAAACAGTTGAATACACATATATAATTTTGTAACAGAATTTGTAATAATCTTTTGATTTTAAACAATAAAGAACAATACAATACAGTCAAAACAACGGCTAATACAGTTAAACCATACACACCGAAACTGATGTCCATATAAAATGGTCGGATTTTTTTCACGGAGGTCCCACTTTAATAATAAAGAGTTCTTTAAAGCATTTGTGATATAAAACCAAAATGCATAATAGTTATTTGTATTACAAGGGTGTAAAATAAGCCGTTTTTTAAAGAGGAAACGAGTGTGAAATACTAGCCGTTATGCGAGTTTTTTCATCGTTTCCGAGATAAAATACACGGATTTTACACCCGAGTAGCACATGTTTTTTTTGCATTTTCCTAAAAAATTCACATAAAAAACTTTAAAAAATTTTGCCGTTACAACGGTCTCTATTTGAACGATTTTGTTACCGTTTTAATAGCATGAAGGATTTAATATTCAACAGTTTTTTTCAAAATGGCGCCGAAATTTTGACTGTGAAAAAAATTTATTCGCAGGTTTATGACTTTTATATTTTTCGCCCTAGTGAAATAAAAATTCAAAATTTCCACTGATATCGAAAACCTTATGTTTCGACACGAAAGTGCAAAAAAGCATTTATACTCTAATATTTAAATTCCAATTTTTAAATTTTCTAATTTAATGGGGGCCAATCTCTTATAATGGGTTTATTATTCTATTGAAATAAATATTCAAATAATTACTTATCATATTTTACACCCTTGCACATTTTAAGAAACTAAAATGAGAGCCACACAACTACATTTTCTTCACGTAAATGCAAAAAATGTGTGTACTACAATCAGATACCGTTAACTGTATACGAGAATGGTCTTAATTCTCACTCTACCGTACAAAAGCTGTTTTTTTATTATGTTATGGTTTTTAAAACAATGTAATCATCTACATTAACTTTTGAATGGAATGGTTTACCACACATTTATCAAATGTTTTTAATAATAAATTGATAAAATTCATATACATATACCATATATATTCGTATGTTCATGAAGTGCAACAATCAATGATTGTGTGTGAAAGTTTCTTCAGAAATTACCATATAAATTCGTACGTAACAATTAAAATCGAATTTTATTTATTTAAATCGATGTTGAGACTTCACACAATTTTGGAGAGTACAAACGATAATTTGTTGACAATTAATTTAAATTATACGGTGAAGAAATGTGAATGTTCTTCTGTCTTATTTCACTACCTGCTGCTCAAAACTTTTGCGTGTTCCAATTGTTTAAGATAATTTTTAGGCGATGAATGAAACTTTTCGGAAAAGCATTCAGTTTATTTTTGTTCAATCACAATTATATACCATCGAGGTGGCCATTAAAAGGGAGGATTTTATTGTTTTTCTAATTGATACAAATTTAATAGAATTTGAAACTCTTATTTTATTATATCTTGAGGTTTTCTAAAATCAATAGAGAAGTGAGTATTTTATAGACGGTCAGCGTCTTCATTAATACTCATCGACCGTGTTTTATACAAAACTGTATGCTATTTAAGCAAATCAACAAAAACTTCTTTAAAAATTATTGTTTTTTTTTCAATCAAGAATTCAAAAATTCTATTTCTCAACTAATTGGTCCTCAATCGCCCTTGTGTATTGAGTGACTTTTGTTCTCTTTTCTCATTCGTTTTTTTCGAACTAAAATTAGTCCAGGCCCAACTTTAAAAATCTAAAAAAACGAGAAGCTCCCAGTTGATAAAAGTCGGGATTTTTCTTTAAAGCAATTGTGCTATTATCTGCCTTATATTCAAATGGTATGTACCCTTGATTGGCTCCTCCAGCTCTTTGGGTCGAATTCTGGGGCATATATTTTTCTAGCGTGAAAGATTTTCTTTTTATGTATATTAATAACATTGCGAAATAATAATCATAGCGGATTATAAGCACTGGCGTAAAAATATAAATGAAATGGGCAGATTGGCATGATCCAACACAAACAATAAGAAAAATAACAAATTATATTACATTCTAGTAATAAACCTTCAAATATAATAATGACGGCCCTAATAAGTAGGCTAATTAAAAAAATGATTGAATGCCGAAGGATCGTAAATTCAGCTTTTAATTTGCTTGTTCTGAGAGTGCATCCGTAAAGTTTTGCTCATAATTTTTTTTCTGGCTGGGAAAATAGGATTTCATCTTTTACTCAGCTCATCAACAACAAAACAATCCTGAAATAAAACAACATCTCAAAAGTTTGCCCATTATTTCCCCAGAGTTTTGAATTTTAAACCAAACGAATAAAATAATTAAGAGCCGGATTGCGGGAGGAGAAAGGTTCTCAAGGCGTAATGGAGTTCAGTAGCCCGTCAATCTTTAATCAAATCGTTAAAAGAGCAAATTATCGGGATACTGCAGCAGGCTTCCGTTGAAGAGTTTTAAATCAATCCTGACATTGATTGATTGGTTTCAGTTTGGACCGATAAAAATCTCTATTGTCTTTGGGTCTATTTTAATTTCGATTTTGTATCAGAGAAAAGAGAAAACCCCTTTTTTAATACAATTACGAAGAGAAAATAGTTATTTGTGGTACAAGAATGTAAAATCTGCCGTTTTTTAGTGAAGAATATAATATTTAGTGTGAAATATAAGCCGCAAAGCGAGTTTAAAAAGGAATTTACATCCGAGTAGCAGATAACAGTAATTTATGTAACGGTACTTACTTACTTATGTCGTACTTTTCCAGTCGAGTGAAAAGGTTATCGTCTTTCAAAATACATACTTTAAAAAATAATTACGTTATCGGTCGCATGATGGTATGGTTTAGGTCAATATAAATTCGCAGTTTAGGAATTAAAATGGCATCTAAATTTTGAAATTGAAAAAAAGTGATACATTACGAAACTCAAATCAATGTCTTAGGCTATCTTTTAGATATGGATTTGCAAAATAAACTGTTGTCTTTGCCTCTATTATTTTATTTTGTAACAGCTTCGTGCAAAGAGAAAATCCCCTTTTAAAAACGGTACAAATCACGACTCAATTTGTTGCTCATTTACCAATTGTCCCAATAAAATACTACTCCCACATATTTGTCGAGCCATTTAGTCACAGATTATAAAATATGGTACATGGAAACGTTGAATTGGTAAAAATAGATAGTCACTCACTCAAATAGGAAGCATTCCATTGCAAAGATGCAACACAATCGCCTCAATTAATCCAACAATGGCACCGGAATGCCAAATTGCTCCCTGCAATCAATTTTATAAAATGCGCTCCAGTTTCCTTCACTTGCCATACTGTACTTACTGTTCTTGTTAAGAATGTGCATGTTTATTATATTAAGGTCAAGGATATCAGTACCAAGAAAAGGCTGGAATATTGATTTCCAATTTTTATTTGCAATTTTGCACGTTGTTTTAATACAATTTTGTAACGAACTGAAATAAAACTGAATAGATTTTAATAAAAATATATTGTTAATATTTTTATATATATTATAGGAAGGAATATTGCTTCCCAAAACGTATTTCGCAAACTTGTAGATAATGGTCTTTTACCAAGATTGAATTATTTTTGGTGTTTTGAATTCCATTATAATTTTTTGCATTTTGTTTGTTATATTGTTAAATAATGCATTCTCTTTTCATTTTCTTTAATTAAAATCTTTTTTACTTCAAAAATTTAATTTTATTAAATAAGAAATATGGAATATTTTAATATTTCTTATTGAAGAAAAAGAAATAGTAATTAAATACTGATATTACAAAGAAAGAAATTTATTTAAAATAGTCAATTATTAACCAAAACAAAACGTGTTCCAAAAAATATTAGCCTACCGTCTTTCATAAACTGTCCAAATACCTTTTACTACTTTACTTATATCTCTGATGACAGGACTTTTAGAACCACAAAAACCAAGAACAACTTAAAAGACCAAAAGGACTTTTTTACAAAAATTGCAATTTTTTCCGTTGGGAGAAAACCGTTATTTTGACAATTAAATGTTCAAATTTTTTAATATTTTTGTTTCACTCGCACAATTCACCGTCGAAATTTCCTTGACGAAATAAATTTGACTTTCTTACCTTTTTTTAATGTGAAATTGACATTATTAAAACTTTTTTTCAAAAATCCTTTATAAAAAATTTTGATTTTCGTATTGTGGTCTTGTCTATACCAAGTCTAATTTATATAAAAACATTAAAACCACAAAAAGTTTTTTTTGGAAAAATTGTCGGAATTCGAACAAAAAACGCAGTGAAAACTAGCGGAAAGTGACACTGTAGTCATTAATAACGCCTTGTTATCAATTTGTTGTTTAAAATTCACTCTTAAAACAGAGATTCCCAAAAGTTTGGTGTTTTGCCATTTTTGTTAATTTATTAATGAAAAATCAGCATTAAAATATTTAAATAGACCGCCTTACATCATGGATGATTCACGAGAAGAAGTATGTACATAATTTTAGGCAGACAATACGAATATATTGCTTCAATCTGAAAAAATTGCGTTATTGAACTTGAGTTTTTTTTTATCGATGACTCAATTATCCAAACAAATCTCTTCTTTTTGCAGAACTTGTTTGTGGTAGACGACGTGAGCAAAATTATTAAGGAGGCAATAGAGAGCACGATCGGCGGAAATGCGTACCAACACGACAAGGTGAACCTTTGGACGGGACAAGTTGTCGAAACCTGTATAGGAGTTCTTATCAAATTGCAAAAGCCTTATAAATACATTGGTAAGGAAGGTGTTGAACATATAAAACCCAATATTTGAGACTATAAGATACAAGCATTGATTTGGCAAAACTATTTATTTGATATTTATTTATGGGGTTAACTGTAAAAATATTGCAGCATTGTCTGCAGAATGCTTTTCGTGTGTTGGCAATCGTGACTGATCCACCAAAATCCACATATTTACTGATTATACAAACCACGTATAGCACAGCAAGCTCTAATGCATTGTCTATTATATAGACAAAACTGAACTGTTATTTTTTTTATAAATCATATGTGTGTTCTTTTATAGTGAAAGTTAAAAAAATATAATTAATCAAGAAGTTCAAGTCAAGTACAAGTATTATCAATAAAATCCGAAATCATTTCTTTTTCTGAATAACATTTTTGATAACGGTATAAAAAGCAGACAATGGTAGATTATCCATAATTAAAGTATTTCGATAAGACAAATGTGTGCAGATACTTTTTTCTTTAATAATCGGTTTGGACGATAATAATCTTATTAATTTATTTAAAGGAAATTGAAAACAGGTTTTCTAATATGTGAAGCGACATAAATTAAATTTTTAGCAAATCGTGAAGAGATTGATTCAAAAGCTCTGTAAAAAATTATTTATCAACAGCATAATTTTGAAATAGTTTGAGTGATTGACCATTAGATTATCTTCAGAGCTGCTTTTATCTAGGAATCTACATAGCCTTCCTGTACAAAATGTAGCCAACATTGACGAGGATGCCAATTCGCGTTCTGTTCAAGGATATAATTGTAAACATTTTGAGAAATTTTTTGTTTTAAAGGGTATTTTCTATTAAGAGATTTATATGATTAAAAGTTAAATAAAAAAAAAACTGTTTTTAAAATAATATTTTATCAAACTAAAGAATCAATAAACTAAGAACATCACGTTCGACCGGATTGCATTAGTATTGAGGAAAATGATTTGGGCATATTATATTTTGATGCAATTCCGTATGTAAAAGTAGCCTTTTCTGAACACAAATTGGTACTGTAATGGTTTACTTTTCTGCACGGAGTTCTGAAGTAATTCAAAATTTGCTCTATTTGATCACTTGTATCGAATTATACTATTTCCTGTTATATGGAATATTGATTTTATTAATTTTGATTATAATTATTCATAAACTGTTTTTACGTGATTTAAATTTATTTTTAATTTACTTTATTCTTATGCAGTATCCATTTTACAATGGCAGTCAAATATTAGTAAATACTCCATTTTTTGAAAGCCTCTCCAACGAATAACTAGAATTGATGGCTATAGTTGTTTGATGTAATTGAGAAAGGGATTTATTGTGTTTGTAAACGTATTTACAAAATGGAATCAAACTTGAGTCGATTGTACTTTTATTAATCTAATAATCTTTTTTTCGAAGATAATTATATAATTAAATCAAAGAATATTTGATTATAAATTATGTGTTTGACAAGTTATAACCAAAAACGAATTAATGAATTTATTTTTTTCTTTTCCAGTAACATGTATGATTATGCAAAAAAACGGAGCAGGTCTACATACGGTTAGTATGAAGACAAAAGTAAAAAAAAACAAAATATTAACGATATAATTTCAGGCAAGCTCCTGTTTCTGGAACAACGACACAGACGGATCGTGCACAGTTCGTTGGGAGAATAAAACCATGTACTGCATTGTCTCTGTTTTTGGATTGGCTATATAAAAACCCCGACTTCATTTTCCAAATTCCCCAATTCGCAAAGCCTGCTACAATTTTGCTACACCGATTTATTTTCATTCCACAAGAAAATGACAGAAATTCAAAATCGGTAAACCACAGAGTTTGGGAAGATACTAATTTATTGAGCTTTGGTAATAATGGATAGGTGGACGATGGTGAAAAGCTCCTGCAAGTCCATTCACTGCAAATTGAATAGATAACACTTATTTAATATTATGTAAATTAAAAAAGAAATTAATTTAATATTGAAATTAATAAAAGAGAAAAACTCACAATGATTAGACTCGTTCTTTTCCACCGTTTGTTTCAAGTGATCTGCGATTGATGAATGAATTTTATTGAAGGTGGTTTCCAGATTTTCCAGCTTAAAATTAAGTAGAATCTCCTTGGTATTTGGCAATTCCATGAAACGATCTTTATCATGGGCTAAATTTAAGACAATCCACTCATCACGGAACACCAGAATAAAGTTCAACAATTCCAGGATGACTTTCAATAAATTTCTATTCCCTTGATCTAGGAAGCACTGCTTTTCAATGGATTTCAAGAAAGTGTCATGGAGTTTTTGAATCGCACCTAAACTGGAACAGTTTTTTAGTTTACTCTCAAAGTTGATCGTTTCACACTGGATAACATCAGTCATTAGATAAGTGTGGATAGTTTGTATCGTATTCAATAGCCACAATTTCAAAATGGCCATTCTTCTAATGGAAAAATCGAGCATATTTGGGCGATGATACAAACTAGATTTTGAGAAATTCTCACTAAATTTTAGACTCTCCAAACTCCACAAAGCGTATTTAATTTTGATCAAAAACTGAAAAATCAGATTATAAATCCTAATATTTTCAATGCTAAAGAATTCCAAATCAAAATTGTATTCAAAAGTAAGATGGCTTAAAACATCTAAAATGGTATCCATTTCCCATTTATAATAATTCCTCTCAAATTCGATACGAAAAAGAGATTCTAGTTGAGGGCAGGACGTAGAAAAGATGGACTCTAGTTTGGTAGTCAAGGCATAAGGAGTTAAACTCTCAAAATCCCTTTTAATATCAATAAACACATCGACATAAAATTCAAACATTTTATGCGATTCCTCGAAAAAGGCAACTTTTCTTATGTTCTGGAAATGTGTTAGAATATCAAATTCATGTATGTAAATGTCAGCTATCAGTTGATTAGCTATTGTTATTCTCGGTTCTAGGACTCTTTTTAAGGACTCCACAATCACTTCTTGGAAGGGAAGTATAAAACTTGCCACAGATTCTTCAAAAAGATCGAAGATTTGCTTTGAAGTTATGATTGAAGTTCGTTCAATATGTAATTCATCTCTTTCGGATTGGACTGAATCTTCCAGAAACAACTCCATCAGTTCACAGTAATGACTACCATCCAGAGAAACTAGCAGGTCCCCTGTTTGAGTCTCTTCAGAAATGGTTTTCTTTTTGTTGAAAGTTTTTAAGAATATTTCCATAAAACTGTCTAATGAAGAGTTGATTATGTGATTTTTCTCTAAATTGACCCTTCGATCCATGTGCCTTAAGTATGCCAAGACCTTTTCTGAGTCTACACAGTGGATGATAAAAAGTTTCATCAAGGAATTTCCGTCAAAATCCTGAACTTTAGAATGATCTCTTAAGGTGCAGTTCTCATCAGAACTTAAAAGAAATTCCTCTCTGTAGTCGTAAATTTGACCAACATCCCACCAACTGTCGATAATTTTGAGGTAAACTCCCACTACAGGGATCAAGAGACTAATAATTAGATTGTTGGATAATTCATTGACAGGATTGTCTAGCTCTTTGAAGAGAGTCGCCATTAAATGGATTGAAAGAACATGATTATGTTTTTCTTGATTTAAAATTACTTTGTTGTGAATGGAATATAAAGTGTCTAAAAGCTTAAACTCTTTGTGAAGTTCCTCCAGAAGATGAATTATATTTGTATAATCATTCTTTTCTAAAAGATTTTTTTCAATACCTAGTAAATGTTTTTCAAAAGGTTTGAACAATTCTTCAATGGAATTTGCATAGATCTCATAAGTTAGTGGGACCTCTTTCGAGTCTTTTGGTTTCCTCACTTTATCGTAAAACTGTTTTATTTGAAGATATTGGCTTAGAGGGACGGTTGTTTCAGTTACAACTTTGTGGAAAATCCTCAAATTTGAAGAAGTAATGGAAGTGTTTTCATTTAAAATGATTTGATTCTTTTCAATTTTAAAGAATTTACAATTTGATGGAGGATTTAAGAACATGGAAATGATCTCTCTAAGGAGAATATACTCTGATGTGGTGGTAAACTCTCTTTCAGACAGCATTCCAAAAGAAATAGACTTTAAAAATTCGTTCCAATTTTGGCAAAAATTCGATTCCTCAAATTCACTTTGTTGGGTTTCTTTAGAGTTGTTGTTCAACCACCAGGAATTTTGGGTATTGGTCGACAGCCACTCTTCAGAGTGTCTTTGATTGAATTCTTTATAATGGGGATCTTTTTTAGGTGGTTCTATTCCGGGCAAATTGATTTGTTTTGGTTTGTCGTAGAAAATTTCCACTTCTTTGAATTCCTCCTTTTTGCTGACACTATCTGAATCTTCGGTTACGTCACTCCACTCACTAAGCTCATCATCTGAATAGGTCTCCTTTTCTATATAAGGATTTAACAAACTAGCCCAAAAGTTTGGGTTATTTTCATCTTCAATTTCTTCATCTTCTTCGACATTGGGAAATTCGATTAAATTCCCTTTATTTGCGATAACTTTCTTGGTCAATGCCCCTACAGGATTGTAGGAGACTTCAAGGAGAAATTCAAGTACCATCCATTGAATGTCCACTTGCTCGTGGTCCGTCCAAACTTTGTGATTCAAAAATGAGTCCTGCCAATGTTTCAGTAATTCACTGTATCTAGAATAATTATCGATATCAAACTTTTCACATAATCCATTCATTCTCCGCTTGATTTCATAAGTGTTGACAGCCATCTCGTTCTGGCCACGCACCTTCCCAGTCGCATAATCTACACATCTCCGAAAATTCTCTTGGTTTGTCTGAAATTAATTCCGCAGAAAAAATACGATTAGCAGTCTGTTTACAAGATTTTTCTAAATGCTTCTAATATTTGCCATTTAATCTACATACTTTAAATCCAGTGAGTTGCTGGATGAACTTAGGAATGAGGTTGTTGATAGCATTGTCGCGTTTGTCTTTAAATTGGGACATTTTTAGAAAAAACAGTAATTTGTTTTAAAATAAAAGAAAAAAGTGTAAACAAAATAATGGTTTAATCGTACTAAGTATAAGTGGTGGTATGTACTACAACTGTCAAAAAAACGTATTTGAAAATAAACGGTTTTTGTTCATTTTTATTACAAAATTCGGCAACAAAATGCCCACGGTTTCCATTTAAACTCCGAACTAAGGATCTGTAATGAAATACAAAGAGATTGAAATTCTGTGGATTCCCTATTATTGGCTAGGATAAAAGATATTTTTGTAGNCTGTCAAAAAAGTATTTGAAAATAACGGTTTTTGTTCATTTTTTATTATAAAATTCGGCAACAAAATGCCCACGGTTTCCATTTAAACTCCGAACTAAGGATCTGTAATGAAATACAAAGAGATTGAAATTCTGTGGATTCCCTATTATTGGCTAGGATAAAAGATATTTTTGTAGGTTAGTTTTTACGCTCAAAATGTAGTTCATCCGGGATTTTCTTATACCCCCTTTACCTAAACCCCAGCCAGAAACCGTTAGTTTTTTCAAAAATTTGTCCAATAGAAAGAGAGAAAGTTTGGCGCGCCAAAAATTCATCTCTTTTTTTCCCTTTCCAATTTGTGAAAAACTACAACGCTCTACTACTACTAACCAAATGAAATACGAAACGAAAGATATAAGTACCCTTTCCAAGAATCGATTATTTAATGAATCAGAATCATAAAAATTGTCGTGCGAATTCTATTCTAAATAAACCCCATTTGTGTTGGGAATACCTGTGAATTTTATGCATACAACTTTGTGATAGCTAAGATATCAAATGAGTGGAAAAGAATAATTATCGAAATGTCTATTAAAGGATATTTTATTTATTTTTTCTATTTTTAGGTTTTTAGTAATTTAAAGACAAATTTAAAAAAGAATACTTTTAAAGAATCGTAAAAATCAAATAATTGATGTCTATTAATATTTAATTCCAAACAAATATATTCCTTTACTGAATTTTACTTAAATAAATCTAAAACCACAAAACCAACAATAAACAATCAAATAAATAACAAAACAGCTATAAAATATTGTAATTATATATTCTTATATTTTAAAATTCGAAGTACGGGAGAAAACGCCTTTTTGGAGATTTTTCCGATTTTGGCTGTAACTTTTTTAATTTCAATCCAATATTGATGAAATTTGAAATTAACACGTTTTATTTATGGATTATTCGATTGGAATATTTAAAAAAATAATTAAAAATATTTTGACAATGTAATTAATTTTGTTCGGTTTTTTAACCTAAACTGACCTTTGTGCGGCTTCAGGTTTGTATGTGTGCATTCATAGAAAATAATAGATAGGTTATAGGTATTAAAAACACATAAGTAAAATATTTTCTTTATTATTATGCCTATTTCATTAATTTTAAATATCAGTATAAGGTAGCATGTCCAAAAATCCGAGTGGACAGTGTGACTGAAGTTCCTCACAATCCTCTGATTTTAGATATGGGTATAAATTCTCATCATCTTCTGGGATACTGTTATTTTTGTATGTTGGCATTCTGAAAATATCATATCATATAACTCGAAAAATTTGAATAATTACTTGTGCTACAAGTGTGAAATCAACGTCTTTTAACGAGGAAATGAGTGTAAAATACGAGCCGTAAGGCAAGTTTTCCATGATTACCATGTTAAAAACGAATTTTACGCCCGAGTAGGACATATTTTTTGCAATCCTCTTCAAAATACACAAACATTAATTTTAAAAACATATAACGCCTGAACAAACATAATGTACAGTTTTTTGTTGTAAAAATGGCGCTGAATTTTCTCATTGAGTTAAATTTCTATAAAGCTATTTTGATACGGGATTCCAAAAAACTATTATTATTATTATAAAATGTCCATAAACTCACGTGAAAATCTTTTTGAATAGTTTAAAGAAAATGCCACTCTGAGGAGTGACCATTTTGGAGGCATCACAGAACGACTTCAAAATACATGCTCGTCCGTCGAAACCGTGTCTGAAATATTTTCAATAATATGATATATAAATTGACAAAACTATTAAATATCTTACTGATTCAGCAACAGCTCCATGTTATCGTGAACGTCACTCCTTCTCACTCTGTAAGCCTTTGGAAGAGGCATGGGAATTTCGAAATTTTGACGAAAACCAAACGCATGGGCCCAAATTTGATGCTTCTTCATAACATTATCCTTTATGTTAAGACGGAACTAAAGATATATAAACGTTAAGAATCATTAAATAGCACAAATCTTAATTCCAAGAAGAGATTACTCACAAAAAACTTTGTTCCTTGTTTAAACCCCAAATATCTTTTCAAACGACGCTTGGGTTTAGCACTAGAATCCTGCATTGAATAGTCCAATGTCAATGATACAATTATTATAAAAATTAAAGCTTGTCTGTAATCCATTGTAGAGCTTCCAGAAGTTGAAAAATAACTGGCCAGGTAGAAGATTCTTCACGATTGAAGAACAAGAGAATCACTAATTGACCCATTTCTCCTGATTATTGTTCATTTTTTTTTCTGGAATATGTTCTAATTAACAAAGACTCGTGACATATCCGTTAAATTATTGTCAATTTAGAACAGTTTGTTTTTGATGGTCAGTTAAGTGAAAGACACGGCATCGTTCACAATGGTTCTAAGAGAGTCGTATTTATTGGTTTTAAGTTTAATTTTGTGTTCTTCAGCAACGCAATTGGCTTCGAATACACCAAAAAGTAGGACTAAGCGGTATTTAGTGTTTCCGGAAGGATCTTCATTCTCTGGTGCTTGTTGTAAGTTTGGAATTAAATATCTTTTAAGTTTATAAACCTACTAATTGTGAATGTTCGATATTTTTAAAGTACACGTACCAAAACATTTCATATTTTTACACAATGACACGTCATTATTAATTGACTTAATATTTTAGTAAACTTATCGCCTTATTTTTTATATTCAATAGAGCACTTTGTGAAAATTGAAATCATACATTCGACATTAAAAAAAAATTTAAAAAAAATTGGAAATTTATTGAATATTCTAAAATATATTTTTTATGGGTTTTATGGATGGTAAAAGCGGTGCACAGAATTATACTAGAAGGGCCCCGGTTCGAGCCCTGATCAGACAGTATTGTTTCTTTCGAATTTCATGACGAAAATCTTAATCTAAAACTGGTGTGTCCTTTAAACATCAGTGTAGGGAAGCATATCCAAAAAGCTGAGTGGGCAGTGAGACTGAAGCTCGTCGCAATCCTCTGACTTTAAATATGGGTATAAATTTTGGTCATCTTCAGGGATACTGTTATTTTTAAATGATGGCATTCTGAAATTTTCATATCAATATATCTCGATAAATTTAAATAAACTTAATTAGATTGTCCCGAAACTCACGTGAAAATCTTTTTGAATAGTTTAAAGAAAATGCCACTCTGAGGAGTGACCATTTTGGAGGCATCACAGAAAGATTTCAAGACACAGGCTCGTCCGTCAAGTCCGTGACTGGAATTATTATTAACAAAGAAATAATTAAATTGAAATGGAATTACTAATTATCTTACTGATTCAGCAACAGCTCCATGTTATCGTGAACGTCTCTTCGCTTAACCTTGTAAGCTTTGGGAAGAGGATACGGAATATCAATATTTTGTCGAAATCCATAAGCGATGGCCCAAACTTGATTATGTTTCAGAACATTTTCCTTAATGTTTATTCGCATCTAATAACAATAAAAACCGGAATATTGTTTAATTAGTTTTATTTTTAGTTTATTTATTATAAAATATGAATAATAAAGTAATGTAAGTATGGCGAGTGATTATTGGTATGATGAACTGTATAGATCACTCGCCAAAGAAGTACATTCTTACCATTGTCATAAAAATTTAAAAATCAATAAAGTTGTGAATTTTGTTTTCTTGAAAATGAATTTTTAATAAGTCTAATAAATTAAGCAATTTTATCATTTGTACATACTCGTATATTCTGATTGTTACGTTGTCAACAACGTAAAGTTTAATATCATTAAACCAAAAATACTAATGTGCTAAAATTTAAATGAAATCACTTAATCACATAGTTATAGTTAGGGGTAAGAAATATTAATTCAAATATATGTTTATTATTATTCATTGATTTGAACAATTATATTTTTGTACAAATTAATAATTATTCTTTTCCAACAAGTTTGGTAACTTACAAATATTCGAGTCCCTTCCAGGAATCCTAAATATCTTTTTAGACGACGTTTAGGCTTTTGACCAGAGTCTGCTATTGATAAGCTTATTAAAGAAATCACTAAAACTGAAATTAATACTTTTTGATACTCCATTGCGGACCTTTTAAGCGATTACAACTAACTGATGATGAGTGATTATCTCTTTTCCCAATAACTCAGCCAAAGAACCGCTAAATGACCCACTTATTTAGATTTGTTTGTTAAGAATGAACCAGAAAATGTTCTGGAATCGTGATTGGTCAATTAGTGGTAAATCATTCTGGTACAGAAAGATTACTCTTAAAATCGTCAGTGATTTTTAAGGTTCCGAAGTGATCGCAATGGCTCTTAAAGAAATATTATTAATATTTCTAAGTGTAATTATATTCTCCTCGGCCGAAGAGTTGAAATCAAATACGCCAAAAAGTAGATCAAAACGGTATTTAGTGTTTCCCGAAGGGTCTTCTTTTTCTGGCGCTTGCTGTGAGTGTGTATAATTATTAATACTTACCAATTTAATATTCGAAATCAACATTTATGTTTAACATTTTGTCGTTAAAAATACGAAATCCAACTTTAAAATATATATATTATATTTTGATTTGCTCAAATGAACAAGATAATAATATATAATAAAATAAAAAATATAATATTTCACTTGTTTATTATTATTATTGGAAATAACGTCTTGTTTGTGAAATTTATCTAAGAGTCTTTAGTGATAAAATTTTAACCTGATATACACTCCGTTGCAAGAAGTTGAATAAAGTCATTTTATTGAATTCAACTATCAATATCTCTGATATTTTCCATAATTTGAAAATTTCATTTGGCAACAGGGTTAATGGGTTCATTGAGAGTATAAGTATGAAATTTTAACAAAAATCAGCGCGACGCCATTTTTGCCCCTCGAAAAACGTTGCAGAAAGTTGAATACACTCCTGTTTTTGATATGTTACTGTTGCTTTTTTCGGGTTTAAAGTAATAGAAACTTTTGATTTTCTATTCCTTTTGTATTAAATGGCATTACAACAGTATTAATTTTATTTAAAAATATAGTTTTATTGATAAATGCGAGGAAAAAATGGGTTTCAAGCATTTTTTGATAAAATTGTATATAATCTTTAAAAATAACACTATTTTATTCAAAAATGCTTGAAACCCATTTTTTCCTCGTATTTATTATTAAAACTATATATAATCTTTAAAAATAACCCTAGAGTGATATCTCCATCTTTCCGTGGAATTAGAAAAAGAAACGAATACAATGTGGGGAAGCGAAATATATTATTTAAATTTTAACAAATTTTGTTTTGAACTTTTGTGTTATTTTATTTCAAATGCCTTATTTTATCGACCTAGTTGTATAACTATTCTAAAATGTTTTAAATTTAAAGAAAAAATGGAACAAGATAATTGCAGTTGAACCGTATTAGAGTTTTGATCACAATTATTATATTAAAAGTACTATATTATTCAAGCTACATTATTCATATAACGTGCTTTATTATGACAATATTATTTTCTTCAGGTATGACTATAGGAGTAATCGGGAACCCTAGTGACCAATTTCTAAGTTGGGCTGTTAATTGGGGAGTGGTGAGAAATAATAATATTATTAAAAATTTAAAGATATCACAGAGAAAACGTATTTTTAGGCATACAATCTACCGAACAATGTAACAACATTTACTGGAGTTGGAAGAGATCCAGAGAATGCTGTTATGGACGAAGAACCAGATCCGGCAATGAAAAGAAGATTTCGAAGAGATTTGTATAATCGACTAGAAACAGCTATGGACGCAATGGGTCATAATGGCAAGGAATGCATTTTGAGAGCTCTATGTGAGAGCAAAAAGCTTTTCTCAAGACGTGGGAAAAATATGCTAGAGGAAATGGTGAGAACCGTGTTTTCTCTGCCCAAAAATCCTGTCATGTCGTTTGAGAATAAAGGAATAATACCTTACGACAAGGCTCATCGACACGCTCGATCCGTTTCGGACTGTGCTTCTTATTACAAGGATTGCTCCTTTTCAATGATCGATCTTGTTCTTGGCAGATATGCAAAACCCCCAAAAAATTACAATTTTATGTAAATAAATCTGTTTTGAATGAGAAATTTGAGTTCATAATTGCGATATAATTCAATTTATTTTTTAGATTTCGTTGTTGTCTTTGTTGAATTTGCAGTTTCTAATATCGTTTATTTTATGCACATTACTTCATTAGTTATATCTAATAAATACAATTTTGCAATTCCGTTTGGTTAAAACTTCAATTTGCGAGCTTCCAAGTGTATTTGAACAGCTATATTTATACATTATCTACCTTGTATTTGCACTGTGTCGACTAAAATACTAGTTCTTAAATACATTTAATTTGTTTTGTTTTTATACGTTCTTCATAATTTGTTAACAATCAAAAGGAAAGTTGGCATTTAAAACCTAAATCGAAACGTTTTTAATGTTACCAGCGGTAAATTTTTTAGTATTTATTATATTTTCGTTAGCATTAATGCTATTTATGTATGAGCTTGAAAAAAACAACTAATTATAAATATGCAAATTGTATAAAATTTTGTAAAAAAACTGGTTGAAATAACACATTTCACTCATTTTATAAAACATACAAATTTCCCTTTCAATAATAAGGAACATGGGGGTCTCAATACACTTGAGTACACTAAAAAAAACAATTAGCCAGGAAAAGTCAACACCCGTTGATTGAGATTGAAACTACCCCAAGTTCCGTATTAGAATGTCGGGGAAATATTTAAAGTAGCTTCTTTTTAAAGCCAATTGGTTCTGTATCGGTTTACTTTACAGCACGTGCGGTAATATTTCAAATACACAAAATAGCGTTCAGTACACATAAGAAATAAGCTATCTATTTCATCACTTGTATCGAAATATACTACTATTATGAAATAATGTTTAATAAAAATCAAATCTCAATAAAAACAGGCTTAATTTTTTGAAAATATTTTTTATTAAATATTGTTAATAATAATGTTATGTTGCATTTCTCTGTTTTTTCTTTCTTTTGTTTATATAACGCGTAACATTTATTTATATATAGTTTTTAAATTTAATTTAATCATTATTTATTTTCAGTGTGTATGTGTGGTTTTTATTAAAATTATTTCCACCCATTATCATCATTTTATATAAATTATTATAATGACTTGTAGAGTTTATAATTATAAATATACATTCTAGGATTCTGTGAGTATGTATGCCGTCACGACACTCAATATTACTGTCCAATGGATAATACTTTTCTTTTTTAATAATATGCCATTAGATTTTGTTTTTTTGTTATTTTTTCTCCTTTTTAATATAATAATCATTATCAGAACTAAACTTAATTTTTATATTATAAAAACAACGTATTAACAAAGGTGCCACGAGTTTAATTCTAAATGATTCTCTTTGAGAGCCCTATTTACGGATAATAGTTTTTTTCTTTTCTTGAATTTGTAACAAATGCATTACACATGTGTTGTCTTTAATATATATATATATATATATTATGTATGTATGTTGTAATATATATAAAGTTATTTATTGCGATGTGATTGTGTGGTTGCTGTTTTGACTATATATCCGTTCAATAAAACAATTTAATCGAGTGGTGATAGATATATCCTTAATTCAACTACTGTAACCTGTATAAATTCACTCTTGTCTCACCAAATACCCACTTGAGATAGGTCCTTAATCGATGACAGTGAATTGGCTTATTTGAATTTTTCTTATGTGTGAGTATGTGTTTTTACTAAATTTTTTTGATGTTTTATTTTCTTCTCAATAGCGTTTTTCTGGCAATATAAATACGATATTAAAATATATAAATATAGTAATACATAGTGTTAAAATTAATTTTTAATTATTTAATGTATGTATTTTTTTGCCATACGCTTTATTTCATTTATGTATACCTATTTATAAATACTTATTTATTCCGTTATCTTCTTCTTTTCTCATAATACAGTATTATGTTATTCAATTTTTATTAATACATTATGGTGTTGTCCAGTGATTTTATTGTTTTTCATTTTTACCATATTTTTTGGCTTTATTTCCTAGGTCATTCCTCTCATCATCATCATCATTTATATAAAGTCATTCATACATATAATTATATAATAACGAACACTCTTTCCGATTTGCAAATATATATAATAAAAGTTTATACGTATATCTATATATTTGTGTGAATGGGTGTGTGGTATTATCTTCTGGTAAAAATTAAAATTTAAAATCATAAGAAATTAAATACAGTTTTTATTCATTTAAATTTAGTTCAATCAGCAACTTATTTGAAACTAAATATCATCCAATTTATAGTCTTTGTTCAAAAAAGATTAATTTAATTCTGTTTAATTTTATTATAAATTGTGTTCAATTCGTGTATTTTGTAATTGCAAATCTGTGCTTAATAGGTTGCTTCTTGTTTAACCTGAATTAATTAATCAATTTCTTTCACAGAGGAATCTTATGGCTATTTCATATGGATCAATATAAAAATTCGTTAACGTTGAAATTGTTGTGTGTAAATTGTGAATGTTTGCATTATTAAGTGTTTGTTATATTCACTATAGTAATTTTTTGTTACAAAAAATATTTACAAAATATTCTCATTCCTTTTTTCCTTTGACTCTCCTGGGAATTTGGGCAAATTCGATCATTCCGCCAATTTTTTACTGCTTTATTGATCGCTTTTCGATGGAGTTTCGATTAATTAGTTTCACTTTTAACATTAGATTTTTATTCTCTGTAAAAATTCGTGCCACTATCTATTTTTATATAGTTACTAAATAATTAAATTCTTTTTCATTTACCGTTATTGAATTCATATATACGTACAAGTGCTTAGGAGCAATGAAACAAGATTTTAGATTTACTTCTTATCAATTATTTGGCACACAACAGCTGTGAAAATAGTCGCTAATTTTGAGAAATTATAACACCTTCTTTCGGCCCAGATTATTAAATGTAGTCTCAAGTCTTTGCTATGCTTCTTCGGCGCGCTTAAACTGGTTCATGTTAACTGCAATTGTTGTTGTTGTATTTGATTGAGGGCGAGTTGTTCTAGTTATTAAAGTTATTATTGAAGAAGACCCATCCTATTTTTATTATTTATATCAAATACCTAATTAGCTCTTACTATTTGTATTGTTTTGTTAAAGTTACTTTTACTTTAATTGAGTCGTTGAATCTTTATCACAACCATCATCTTTTACCATGTTTTTCTCATCATCGTCCTCTCAATTTTTCTCTCTCTCTCTCACTTGTTCACAAAATCACATTCAATACACATTCAAAAACACGCACATGTTCATGAAAATAAACAATTTGGTATTAGATTGACCGTAATCGAGAAACGATCTTTCTCCCTCTTCTCTGCATTTCCTCCTAACAATTAAGTCCTTATTGAATACATATCGTCAAATTTGCAACCCAGAGTGTGTTCAGTTAAAGTATAGCTATATATTTAAGTATTGCACTTTAATGTCTAACATTTTTTCGTACGTAACATTAGTTTTAGTTAATAAAAAATTATTTAGCTACATGTTGGAAGGAAGAGTGATGTTGGAGCAAAGTTGCTTATTTAATTTGATTGAAAACAATTTTCTAAACAAGAGAATGGAATGAAAAAGGATAAATCAAATTAAACAGGGTCTCACATCTTAAACATGTACTAGAGTGCTAACTAAAATTATTATCTTTTTTTAATATACATACATATGTAGGTTCTGATTGTATATCTACTTTTTTCTGCTTTACTGCCTTAAAACCGATTTAATTACTTAGTTTAATCAAAAGAAGATACGTTCAAGTATTCACTCATACGTTCAGTCACCAGTTTTTAGGACACACAATTGATTGCGTTGTTCTGATTGCGATTTACACAATTCATTATTTACAAGATTATATTGTTGTGAGAGAATCAAATATGGATGCTGTTTTGAGCAAGATCTAGTTTGACGGCTATTTTTATCGAAAAAATAGCAATGTAAAACGTAGTTTGGATAATTCCAATTAAAAATGATTGGTTTAAATACTGTGAGATAATAAATAATAAAATATATTTATAAAAACATATTCAAAGAACCTTTGTAAGTCCTATACAAGGTATGTAACTAAATATCATGATTAAAATGCAATTAAATTGTCATGTATTATGTAAGAAAAAGTTATTAATGAAATACAATAAAGTTTGATTAAAACAAAAGGCAAATAAAATTCTTTAAAAATGTCTTATAAAACGGTTGAAAAGGAGTGTGAAGAGCGCTGTTGTGGAACATGGGGGAGGGGGTGGTGCCAAAACACGACCTGTGATTGGAAGACACTCGATTTGAAATCAGGGTCATGCCATAATGTTCAAATTTTTTTTTGATTATTTTTTCTCATTCTCTTTTTTGCGGTTTACTCGATTTTTTTGCATTTGCTGCACTTGTTTAAATATTATCTCATATTAATTATAATTAATAATAATAATTATAATAATGGTGTTCACACGTGTAATCTAGAGTACGAAGTGGTATAAAATGGCAAACTAGTGAGTGTGAAAACGGGTAAAATTTGCATTTATTTTTTTTTATTTACAAGAGTAGAAAGTCTAAGCACAAGTCTTTTATTTTCCCGGTTGTCCTTAATGTCTCTGGCTACTACACATCACAATCAAAGAGGATAACAATTTTGATCAGCAGTTATGCTGGTGTAATTGAGACTATTACCCTATAAAATTAAGGTTCGTTGTTTTTGGATATACAAGAAATTTCAAATTATATCAAATTTGCTTTTATCATAATCAAATGCTCGATTGAAATCAAATCCAATGGGACATTATATATAAGCCCATAACCTATTGTTCTTAACTAAATGTAATTGATTGATTTATACCGATTGTGTGTGATTTAAAATACCTTTATGTGTATAGCATTAAGATTTTTAGGGATCGTTGTTGCTAAAATAATATATTAAAGTGATTTCAAATTAGAGTCAATGTGTCTCTTATTTAAGTGTCTTATTCCATATATGGCTTGAATTTTATCGATTGTTAACTTTGAGCATCGCCATCATTCACAATACTTAATTGATTCTCAATTTTACAGGACCGTTTTTTATTTATAGTTAATTATGGTAAAGTATATAATATATAAATTGTTTTTTAATCCATAAAGTGATTATAAATTATAAGTTAGCATATAAAAATCAAGCATTGAAAGAATAGTCCGTTACATTGTATAGAGTTTTATAATTTGCAACTCACTGTGGTTTTCATATTATATAATAATTACATCGGGTAACTGTATATTTTCTCTTGGATACAATTGGATTCAAGCAATCCTTAATGAATCGGGCAGTTTTTTTGTACCTATTTCAATATATAACTTTATCATTTAATAGTTATGTTCGACTTATCAATTTATTAAAACTTTTATATGGTTTTATTACTGGTTATTGTTGTTATTATTATTATTATACTATGCAATTATTATTTGCTCGACATCCAGAATATGTTGGGTTTGCAGTTTTTTTTGTTAATTTGATGGGCATTATAATGCTCTTTTAATTATATAAATCAATAATTATAAATCACTCTTTGAGTCTCTCCAGAGTTTATTCATTATGAAAGTGGATTACTGTGGCTCTATTGAATGGCGGTTTTCATTCTGTTTTATAATTGTGTGGCAATTCAAACAGAAAACAAGCTTTGCGAATAACAATTATTGTTCGGAACATTAAAACATTTTACTAATACGCTCGTATTTGGATAATAAGAGTTTAATAGAGAAAAGAATAGTCTTTTATATTTTATTTAACTATACACCCGTTTTATAATATAATAACAAAAGGATTAAGTGAAACGAATAAAAAAAAACCCTACGTCTTCTCCAGCTTAGAAATATATAAAAAACATTTAATGGCGCGATGACACCCACCAGTCCTATGCAATAAAAACTGTAATTGCTGATCTTCAAAAACTCTTTTATTTTAAAATGACATTTTTCCGATTATATTGTTGAATAACCAAGTGCAATAACTGAATTTAAAAAAGCATATAGTTAATTTTTAAATTTTCTATTTTTATTACAATTACCGTTTTTATTGCTTATGAACTGCCGGTGTCAACGCACCATAATATCAACGAAATGTGCGAGGATTCCGAAAAGTGGAATTTCATATTTCAAATGCAATCCGCGTTGAGACAATGTGACATGTTTTATAGAAAATCGCGCACAACCTATGAGAGCAATGTTTAATCTAGTCTTGTTTTATTAAACCTAGGAGTAAAAAGACCAGATTCGCATGTAATTTTGACTTTTCTACAGATGTTTAAATTTACCATTAACCAAAGATAAGAAAAGGAAAAGGACAAAATTACAAGAAAATCGGATTTAATAACTTCTAAACGAATTCAGTAATAGTCACGCGTTTATAAAAAGCTATCTGTTTTATATAACAAATTTATCAGAGTTTCTCATTATCACTCATGATAAAGTTCAACAAAGTGTAACTATAGTCTAGCAGTAGGACATACTAATTTACAATTTTACATACATATTCATATGAGCAATATACGAATGTATGTAAATAGCGTTTAGTTGTAAGTGGTTTTTATATATATACGACTTCGAGTATAAATTTTTATTTGATAAAATTTCTCTTTTTGTTTTAATTAATTTACGTAACTTTTCCCCTTTACATAATTATTGTAATAACAATTATTATTACTTAAAAGTATTACCTACAGTCAGTGTATTGTGATACTGTCTCTCTAAATATACGTTTAAATACTTGAGATAATGAAATAAGTACTTTTTTATTGATAATATTATTAATGTAGCTAATGAATTGCGTGCATGTGTTTTTAGGTTTGTCTCAGAGCTATATACACTTTACATAGTGAAATTAATTTTATATTTAATTAGGTTTCTCTATATACATCGTCTTTGCTGTATTGATTAGTTCTATATGACGTACACATAAATCATAATTTTTTTAAGAAGAATATTTATAGATAACGGAGAAATTGCGAAAAATTGTTGCTAATTGAACAGAGTGAAGAGACCAAATTGGGGCATGACTGTGTGTAACTTGAGGATAATTGAATCAAATGGATGGAGACAAGTGCCTGTCGAAATAATAATCGAGTCTCCTTCTCCTTTTTCACTTTTGGACCTGTCCAAATAGTTTCATATCCATTTGACAAAGTCGTCGTAAAGTCCACTTAATTCGGAGACGTCTAATCGGGAAAGTAATATAAAAGTGGTATACATAAACAAGAAACCGGGCAAGATTAATGAGTCTGGTGGCTTTTGCGATTTTCTCAACCCCTATCCATGTAAGTGAGCTCACGTCCTTGTCTCCGTGTGCAAACGAGCAAAGTTCCTAAAAGTGCCCAAGCTCTGACTAGAGAAACATGGAATGTGATTGATTGATATTTTGATCTCACCAAAATTGTTTAGTGACATTGCTCAGGATAGTGACCAATTAAATAAAAACCTGTAAATTATCTATTAAAGATAGAATAAGATCGGAATTAGCTCACTAAATTGTCAATATTGACTTAAATTAAGGATATTTTAAGGTCTCACATATACGAATATAATACAGTTTGATTAGGTTAGATGTAGGATTCATTGCAATTCTTTTTTAAGGAAATAAAAAGTTGATGAGGTTTTTTAATGTGAGGATGACCAATTCATTATTTTTCTTATTATTAATTGGGTTTTAATTAAATTAGTATTGTCCAGACAATAAGTGAGGCACACTTGAATTGGTTTGTCTTGTGAAACTTTAAAATTCGCAGCGATTTGCAAATAGAACCTCACGTATGTCCCAATGAATTTGGCAATAAAAGATCCTCTTCAGAAGCCTTTCAGTATAAAAATGATTAAATTTTTAAGTGATTTGAGTTAAATATAGTATTTATTTGAAACATTTCATCCTCTTTAAGTTGTTCATGTTAACGGTAATAATATATGAGACATTTACATTTTTTTAAAAATAAGTTTAATATATGTAAATCTCATATTATTTCTCACTTGTAATTCCTTTTATGCGTTAAGTATTATGTCCACAAGTTTAATGATTAATATTTGGGCCGGTAATTATATTAACGATTCATTCCTGCAAGAAGATTTATCTCTCCATTAGTATCTTAAAAGACAGCTTTCTTTGTGTGATTTAAGGATTTGTGATTGTAAGTGATCTTTCCCTTCGATTTTTAAAACTATAGTTTTTAATATGTGAAATTAAAAAATAATTTCCAGTCATGCCTTAGCCCTTCTTCGACTCCATTCTTAACAATTCGCATTTCGATTCCACACGCATACATTTCTATTAGTGTCACCACATGATTCACATTATATTTTCTCATTATTTATATGTCTATACAATTCTGGACTGATTATGTTAACTGATTTTTATTGATTTATCCCATTACGCCGTAATTAGGGATCATCTTTTTAAATTTACTCTACTACGACCACAGGATTTACACTTGTTTTTAGTTTTTAATTTTTCAATTTTACTTCAATACCATTTAGTTTCTTTAGAGATTTAATATGTTTTATTTTATACATTTATTTTTAGGTTTAGTTTAGTTTTTGAGAATATGTAATTTAGATCCAATTAAAATTTTAAAATATATACATATCTATAGATTTGCCTAGGAAATTGGAAACTGATTGAGAACAGTTAAATAAATTTAAGATAAATGTAGGTAGAGAAGTAATTTAAAATTTGAATATTTTATTAAAGAAAAGTCGTTAAAACTTAAAAAGATCTTGTAATAAGCTTGTGCTAAAACACATATTTAAAGCTAATAATTTGTCTAGCTTATTTTAATTTAATTTATTAGACAATGGTAGTTCATTTGGCGTTGCCACCCAAAAACGTTTCATAAATCCGTTTAGAGTTTTGGAGCTGTGTCGAGATAAGAGTAACATGAATAAGAGGAGACTGTGGAGGTGGTGAGCGAGAGTAAGTTAATTACATTATAATAACATGTGATTATCATTGACATAACAATATAACAACAAACATGTACATGCTTTAGCAATAATAACCAAAGGGGAGACAGATCTTAAATTATTAATGGTTTTTGATTTTCGACTCCTTTGTTGAATAATTCTCAATATACTATATCTTGTGTGTGAATGTGTGTATCAGAGAACTTAAAAGCTAAATCAATTCCGTAGTTTATATTATTTAATAATTAGAAACATGTCTACATGATTGAGAATAACATAATCTCTAACTAAATATTTATATTTCAATTTTTAAAAAACCTATCAAATATTGGGATTGTTTTATTAAACAATTTTTTATCTCACTTTTATCTCAATATTTTCAGTATTAGGTCAAGTTTAAGATTGTTGTTTTTTGAAATTTCTTGTGTTAAAAGTGTGTTCTATTTATTATTAAGTTTTATTATTGTTTAATTATATCCGAAAATTTCACCTAACTAAAAGAGAGTAACAAATTTCTTATTCACGCCTTCCCATTGTAATATTGTAATAATAGTTTTTATTCAAATAGTTGTAATATGTGTGTTTAGGGTGTATGAATGGGAATCGCTTCTAATTAATGGTGATCTTAAATTTGATCTGGAAAACCATCTCACCATCGTTTTTCCAGGGTTTTCTCATCTCATCTCTGTTCTTTTCTCTACATTTTACATATTGGTATATTATACAAAAAAGTCAACACGCACCTCGATCAACAGTGTTTCAGTTTTTGGCTATGGCTTTACAATGCCTTATAGTATGTTATTTCTATATATATATGTTTATATAGGTAGTTGTTTTAATATAACTATTTATAAAAACTGGCGCCACAAAACAGTATTTACCTACTTAGAAAATATAACATATCAAAAGGTACGATACCCTTTTGCATAAACCTTTTTGTTCAATTATCAGGCGTCATTTACAACACTATATTTGATCAACTCGTCGTGTTTCTTTATATCATACTTTTAACATTAGTTTCTCAATTCAGTTTTTTATAATCAAAAGTTAGAGCTTTAAGGTCAAACTTTGGCTGTACAAAAGTGTTTGTTAATTTCATATAATTGTCACCACAATATCATGAGATTTGGTGTCCCCGTGTCTCGTTTCTTGATGTTGTGGGGAAAACGATTTCCCCACCTCCCTTCAATTTTGCATTTATCTAGGCGATAAGTATTAACTTTAAAATTTACAAATGTAACGATGTCCGCGATGAACGGATTCGTTCGATTTTATTATTTGGAATCTTCTTAATTGATTCAGTTCCGTCCAGTTTCCTCGACGAGGGTCCGCAGCCAGCTCTGGAACATGTTCCAGAAGCCAGCCGCGAACCCTACTGGTCGCTATACATCCTCACTACCCATTTTCAATAGTTCCAGCTTCTTCTTCGCGATCTTTGAATACAGTATATCTATTGGCTGCGTTGTATCGTATAAACTAGGCGCTTGGAATAAAATTAGCCCCGTACCCACTATACAGGTGATTGTGAATATCCAGAGAAACAGTCGGTCCAGCACCATGGCCACGTACTTCCAGTCTTCCTCCACCTTTTGAAAATCAAGTAATAATAGTTTTGATTAGTTTAATGACGTTAAAATAAATAATATCACATTATATTATTGACGAACAATTATAAAAAATCATGAATATAATAGTGATATAAGGCGTCCCAGTACGTTTGCCTTTAAATGGGTAAATAGTTAGATAGTAACTCATAAAACATTTTATGAAAACCTCAACAAACGGTCGTTTTAATTCAGAATCCTAATGTCTAATGTGCGGTGTCAAATTTCTGACATTCTTAATTTCCCTCAGCTCAAGGACTACTGCATAGAGTAAACTTATTGATATAATTTGTCTATTTCGGAAATGTATATGACAATGCTTTCTAATTGCAAATTTAATTAACATTGAACGTCCTTTCAAGTGTACCGACCTACACTGCCCTAATGCGCAGTATCGAATGTCCGGTTTATTACGTTTTAATCCTATTTACTATTTACTCTTAAAGGACATATAGAATATGATCTTTAAATACCATAGTGACTAAAGGAAACAACTAAAATAAGGTACGAAATTTTATGAATAATACAATAAAATGAAGTATTTAAAAAAATCCATAGATTTAATGATAAATACGAAGGCTTGCCATTACTAAAAAACATTTGCATAGAAATACACTTTGAGAATGTTACAAATTTAGCAAAAACTTGGAAATTTAAGCATTTTTAGGATGTCGTTATTAAGTTTCCTATATTTTAGACTTTTTATACGTCAACATAAAAGATACTGTTTAGGAAATAATTCTACAATCCTTTTAAGATCTTAGTCGAAATTGGTAAAATTATGAAAGACATACAACCTCAAAAATACGAAGTCTTAGAAATATTCATGAAAAGGATAAAATTCCGAAAAGTGTGCCCTGGAAATCACTTGGGTGATATCATAATGTTTTTCTTTATAATGAAAGAAATATTTCGCTATGTCCTAAATCATACTTTTTTTAGAAAACCATATACTAAAAAACTAACTTAGATGAATAGCCAAATAACAATGATTTGTTGTCTTATTTAGTTGAACTTTCAATTAAATTCACGTTGAGGATACTATATTGCAAAAATAAGAGACATTTAATGGATCTCTACCTATCTTTTGCAACTTAAATCCCAACACGTCAAACTTGAGCTATTTGAAAAGTGCAATCCAGCAACAATAACCAACATTTTCTAATGCTGCAACGCCCCAAATCCCAACCCAATCTTTCATATATGAGTTTTTAATCTTTCGTAAATTTGCATATATTCACGATATAAAAGGGCAATATGTATAGTATAAACAAAGAGCGGAAGTTTATATACTATTATAAACTTAATGAGCCTGTGGTGGTTTCCACATTTCCCACACTGTGACGTCGTGTTGCAAAAAATACAAGAGTAAGAGAAGAGAAGCAGGAGGAGAAGACAAAAGGCAACATCGGAGCGCAGAGTGTGGCTGAAATTGCGCTCCTGAGATTGTCACAGGGTTGTAATTCAAATCAATTACCAGTAATGATGTTTGAAAAGGGATATCTCATAGGACAAATTTCAAGTTTTACTTTCGCATAAAATTTGCGCTGCTCCCTTGGCCAAACAAAGCACAGCACAGTTCCGAGAAGCCAGAGAGAAGAGTGTTCGTTCGTTTGGCTTGGATGGGAAAAAGTAAAGAAAGAAGAAAAGAAAACTCCATTACATCATGAGACAAGATGACTGCTATTTTCGGGTATGTCGTCATAATTTCAGATTGCGGAGGAGGAGGGGTGCTGAAATGAAATTACCCTGAATTCCCGGTGCTCGTTTTTGCAGCACATAAAACGCATTCCAGGACTTTTCGCGAGAGGAGGCGAGAAAACTTGACGCAAATTCAATTTGAAACTGTCCAGTTGAGTCATTGTCGTTAATAAAATTAAGCTTGGCGTTTTAATGGGAATATATGTTGGCGAGATAGAGCACAGAGACTTGTTTGAGTAAAAGAATGTGACCGGGTCATTGGGTGGCTTCTTACACTAGACCTGGTGCCGAAATCAGAGCGCAGCAGTGAACGGGGCTGGGATAATAAAATCCAATTTAGAATGGAAATTGATTTCGTCTTTCCATAAATTCAATTTCTATGGAAATATGCACTCTATTGTACAGCCTCATACCATATCTTTGTCGCTGGAACTTTGGTGGGGAACTCTTAAATCAACCAACTCTTCGCGATTCAACCTCATTAGCACTGTTTGTCTTCCCGTCGCGTCAATAGATCAGCCGATCCATCAATCACGGCCATGAATTTTCAATTCAAGAAGAAATTCATCCCCCTCAAATCATTCATTTATTGTAGAGAGAAGACGACAATCTGGTCATTGTTAGAGTATGGTCAAGTAGGAGTGGATTGACTTACGCTCTCGAATTTGTCCTTGTTTCTGACATGCTGGGCAACGAAACGTGACGCCTCGACGGTCTTCTCCATTTCCCGCATGATCGGCTTGGATTCGAATGTGGGACTAATGTCGGCACAACAGGTCGGACTTAGGTCATCGTTTCCCGACGGACTGAACAGGTCGTCGTCGCCGCCGGGCAGTGGCAGTGCAGGCAGAGGTGGCTCCCCGAAGCATGGTCCCACTCCCCCTGAGGCCGCCACATCGAACCGAGATGGCGGCAGAACTGTAGGATGGAGAAGAAGAAGAAAAGAAAAGGCATAATTAACATTCATTACGATTGCGGTGGGCGAATGGTAGGGGAGGTGATTGGTGATTTTTCACTTACCTGGATTATACCCGTAATCACCGCTAAATCGCTTGGTGCCGTAATCGGCGAATTTGTCAATGTCGGGCGGCATATGGAACATGTCGGTAAGCACTTCGGGCGGTTGCTGGTCGTCGTCCTTCTCCTCCTTTTTGGGCCGTTCGATACACAGCACCTTGGGCAGGAGCTGGATAAACAGGCGATGAACCCAGGGCGCCATTCTGTGGGTGACCGGCGACCTGTTGAAAATGTCCTGGTTAATCATCAGAATCAAATTAAATCCACATCCACCCTTACCGAAAGTTGACATTGAGCACGGCGATGGTGACCACAACGGACAGGGTGACCAGCATCATGGTGAAGAGCAAATATTTGCCCAGTAATGGCACTGTGAGCGACGTCGGCGGAATGATTTCGGCCAACAGCAGGAAGAATACAGTCAACGAGAGCAGGATGCTGATACAAAGTGAGATCTTTTCACCAGAGTCGCTGGGCAGGTAAAAGACCAGCACGGAGAGGAACGAGATACCGACGCATGGGATGATCAGATTGACCGTGTAGAAGAGGGTTTTTCGGCGAAGTGTGATGTTGAAAATGATGTCCGGATACGGCTCCTCGCAACAGCTATAGAACTTTTCGTTCCGAACTGCGGGCACCTTCATAATGTCCCACTCCACGGAGATGTAGTAGTCTTGCAGGTCAATGCCGATATCGATGTTGTCCGAGTCGGGCGCCTGCTGGAGATGCCGTAAGTCCACCATGTCCCCGTCATAAGTCCAGGAGCCGAACTTCATGAAACAGGTCTGCTCGTCAAACGGAAAGTACTCGACATCAATCTCGCAGAACGACTTGTAAATGGCGGGTGGTTTCCACACCACTTTGCCAGTGTGATGAAGAATTGCTTTTGTCATTATTGTCACTTCATAGTTACCATCAGCACTGGAAGGGAGAAAAGGGAGAGCAGAGAATTGTAGCAAATGGGTGAAATTGGATCATTATGTTGCCATCGTTTTGGCAAATGTCTATTAATACAACCGGTTGTTGTGTGCCTCCTCTATACCACTTTTAGAACCTGGTTACTGGCTTTTATTAAAGGCAAAATAAGACAACATGAAGAAGGAGAGGTTGTAAGGAAAGAAGGAAGTGAATGAAGGGCAAGGAGGAGAAAAGTCAAGTCGAAATGACCAATTGGGTTTTCTGCTTAACTCATCGTTATTACGATTTTTATCTCATCCTGTTTCTGTATTCAACTACACGCATTCGTTCGATGGACAATAAAATGAATTTTAATTCTACACGATTTTCTTCTGGAGGAAGAGATAGGTAGAGAGAGAGAGAGAGAAAGAAGGTTTGCATGGGTGTGTGTAATTTAACCCAACAAAGGATGAGCCGAAAACATGAGAATGTGCAAATGGGCGTTGTATTGGTAAAACGGAAGGAAATATCGGCCCAAAGTTTTGCCTTCTGTTTTTGGTATTCATTGCCACTGTTCATCATCTTCAGCAGAGGAAGCTGCAGAGACGAGTCAGACCACGTATGCCGAGCGGAGGTGCCGTTTTCGGTTTTAGCAACTTTTGTTAAAGTTATTACTATTCTGCAGAGGAGATTGGCGTTATTCTAGGTTATTTACCGACGACGACGTTGGACTTAGATTCCCGTTTATTGCTTTTGTTGCATAAAAGAGCGTCTTCGTTTTGGCAGCAGTCTAAAGAGCGCCAATTACGTCCCCCTCTAACTAGAGAAGAAAGAAGGGGGAGTCATGTGAGTTATGGCATCCATAGCCTTGAGATATTGTCCTCGAGCGACCGTTTTCTTTCTCTCGCCCAGTTGCTTATAAAAAGAACAATCGAAATGTCGCAAAGTGGGTCAATAAATATTCAATTTGTATTGAAAGATGTCCGAATAATTGTATTCTAGCAGGAACTTTTTAATTATTCAACTTTTCTCTCTCGGCGAAGTCTCTAAATTGCAACCCAATTACCAGTAGCTCAGCTAAGAAAAAAATCAGCATTTGTCCTGGGTGAACTTTCAGCTTTTACGATAGTTTCATCGTTAAATGTTATTGCAAAAGCATTTAATAGTTAACACTCTTAGGGATGCTCTTCTGCTGCAACAGGTTCCGTCAAAGTGTTCCTGTGACACAACTTAGTTAGAGATGAGTTGTAAAACTTTGAAATGAATACCATTTTTATCCAACTGAAGACCGCACAGAGATTATTCAAATGGTCACACTTTTTGGCCAACTTATCAAAACTTCAGGCACAAACCAGAAAATAGCTAAACACTTGATTTGATACTAACTTGTTGTACAGCACTATGTCAGGCAACCAAATGTGTTCTGATGGTACATGCAGTGTGTCCACGCCGCCATAATCGTCCGGGTTCCATTTCAGTTTATAGTCGTTCCATTCCTGAAAATACAATTATTATTTTTCTATATACAAAAAAATTTAATTCAGTATAAAGAGACTCTATCAATCACAGGCTTTTCAATTTATATGTTGTTTCGATTTTTATATATTAGGTTGTCAAATATCTCCCTTCCGCCTTTTTGTCTTTTGAATTTCGCGGCTATGTAGAAAGCGCTACATAGCGCGTATTTGACAATACTATACATAATTTGAAAGGTATTGACATAACCTACAAAACGACGCTACACATGATTAGTTTAGATATTGCGNTAGGTTGTCAAATATCTCCCTTCCGCCTTTTTGTCTTTTGAATTTCGCGGCTATGTAGAAAGCGCTACATAGCGCGTATTTGACAATACTATACATAATTTGAAA
>JXOV01000478.1:0-23963 GCA_001014945.1 Clogmia albipunctata | reverse complement strand
TTCAATACAATGTTGAAAATAACTATTGCATGATCATTTTGATTTTATGACGCTTGATCAAGTTGAGTAATGTCTCAAAATCGTTGTATTCTAAGTAAATTACCACCTTTTTAAAAACGAAAAATTCATGACTTTTGTTTGCTTTTTTTTGTTAATTTTTTTAATAGCTCCCCGCAAAAAAACCTTGGTTTTGGAATGATCTTTGTCATTTTCAAGAGCTATAAAATTGTTATTGTTCTTTACAATTCAAGTTATTAACTTAAAATGACATTTAATGCTTATGATAGTAGCTTTCCAATGATTGTTTGGAATAATAATCCATCCGGATACGGCGTCTGTGGTAAATAACCGAGAACTTATTTGTACCAAGCTGTTCAAAGCTTGGATGGAGTACACAGAAACGTAGAAAAAAAACATATTTTTATATTCTCGTATTTGGCTGCCATTAAAAAAAATGGATACTTATGAAAGATATGGTCTTCTTTATAGTGTATATTTTCTATTTCGGTGACAAAAATCTGTCAGTAATATTAGCTATATACAATGTTTACCATCAAGAAAATATTAATGAAGTTATTCAGTTAAAAAATGGCGCTTATCAATAATCAAAAATAGACATTACGAATAAGTTAACTAATGAATGATTTGTGTTTTTTTTTTCATTACAGAAACATCACTACCACGAATTGGACGAGACGATTCAGGGTATTTTAGGAAACATTCCACACAACTTCACAAACTACTGGATAAACAAATTTCCCCGGTTGTTATCGCATAGTTACCACGCACTGGAGCTCTGTTCTAATGAGCCCTCATTCCGCCATTACTATCCCAAGATGTACATGTTTTCGAAGCCGGAGTATTTTTACGCTGAGGACCCACCGAAGGACGAGGAGGCGGAGATCAACTGGAGGCGATTCATAATGAAGGGGAGCGCTGGAGGTGGAGGAGGGGACCAAGTGCCACAGACTGACCCAGTGAATTGGCGTCAATTGACGAATGCATCACCGCAGCAGGCGTCGCCCGCAAAGAAAAACAAAAAGGGAGCGTACAATTTCCGGAGAATAAACGATCCCAGTGATCCGGTGGCCGGAATTGAGAACAGCCCGACCAATGTTAACAATGGGATCAAGGCTAAGAGGAAATTTTATCCGCGAAAGGATCCCAAATCAAAGGACCAGTGGGGCGATGGTGGTCCTGCCAATTAGGAGGACTTTTCTCAGAGTCTCTCTCTTTCGTTTTAATTCAATGTTGACTCACAATTTATGTTGTGGAACAGAGATGTTAGTTTGAAGAATTATGCACTTGGCTGTGATAAAACTGTCGTGACCAACGACACTGCTGCAACTTGAAGACGTGTGGGCGACTTGGGCAATTTGTCCCAGTCTCTTATAACAAATTTTATAGCTCTATAAGAATTTTATTGATTGTAGATTTAATGTGAATTTTAAAAAAATGCGAAAAGAAACAACACACACAAACACAATGATTTGAAATCACAATAAATGTTTAATGACAATCAATGTCGTTTCATATTTCAGCAACAAATTAACAGGATAATTTATAGAGTCTGGGGCCAAAAGTGTCTCTCGGTTGAAGAAGACATGATTCACTGGGTAATTGGTAAAAGTCAGCCAATAACAAAGTGGTTAGTTTAGGAGAGATACATATCAAATTTCACTGCAAAACTCGTAATTTTTGTGCTAATCTAATTTTTGGTAGACTTTGTGATGTGTTCAAGCCTCGATCTCGCGCCCTTTCAGAGCAATTTGACTAGGTTAAGTACTTAAATGCGATTACTTTTCAACTCGTGTCGAACGCACTGTTTAAAGGCATCCCAGCCACTTCCGTCCTTCGCCGCTGCAGACTGAAATTAAACAATTTAATATCGAAATTGGGGATTAACAAACAGGTCGAGACAAGGACAGGACGACTATAACATGTAAGACTATGAATCGAATATCTTATTGGATATGATGATTTTAAAAGAAATCGATAGTACAATTTAAATCATTACTGAAAGAACTATAATTAACAATTAAACTAATGTCTTGTGCACACCGAACTTTATTGCTTGGGTACGATCCGCCCCTTTTTAAAAATCCAATTTCCCAATTAACTGTTATGATTAATGAAATTGCATGTCTATGGAATCTTTGTTTTTCGGGCTATTTTTTGCACTTTTCAAACTCAAAATAACGCAATTATTAAAGGCGCAATGATGATTTGAAATTCGAGAGGGTATCAGGTAAGAAAAAATAAGGGGCCCAATAAGAAGCCCAGAAATGCAATAACCAAAATTCCCCTTCATTCTGAGTAACCCTGAAGCGCACGTTTATGCGATCGTATTATTATTATTGGATTTTATTCTTCGAGAGGAGTCCGTAAAAATCGTTTATAATTGTCACCAATGACATGTATAATAATTATTTATTTCATATTATTTATTCAATTTTATTATCTAATCATAACAGTTAATTGGGAAATTGGATTTTTAAAAAGGGGGCGGATCGTACCCAAGCAATAAAGTTCGGTGTGCACAAGACATTAGTCTTTGTTAATTACAAAAAAAAGGAAATTAATTTGAAAGCATGTCATTGTAAATAACCCTTTACTGGTAGTATCTTCCCGAAAAAGGTATAGTACCCTGCCGCATTTGTTGAAAATTATTACTTTTGAATTCTTAAATATTCAAATTTTTAAAGCAAATTTCACACTTAAAAACCAAAATTTGAAAGCTGTATTATAACTTTTTTAATAAACATGGTCGTGGGCCAAATTACATACAGATTTCTCACTATATTATTTTAAATATACACTCCATTTCATTAAGACAAATTGTTATTTTCTCCCAATACTGCTAAAAGGGGCCGTTTTGATTATTAATCTACCTACACAGTATAAGGGCCTAGACTGCCTCCTCGGAGGTCGAGGAATCGAATCCTGGGTCCAGTAAAAAAGGTATCCATTTCTGTATACTCGTATCAAGCGGATTAAAAGGTAATGGCTCCAAAAATAAAATGGGCGGATTGAATGGATCCGCTTAAAACCAGTTTAGATGCTTTTAATTGACTAATTCGCTGAAAAACTAATAGTCATGAGAAATCTAAAAATCCGTTGTTTGAGGTTGAAATCACTCCAAGTTCGTTACAGGAATATAGAGGGAAAATTTTATTTTTTATCGTTCATTATGTATAATTTAATGTATACAGTAGACTCTCGATAATTCGAACCTCCCAGGGACCCTTAAAATACTTCGAATTATAGAGAGTTCTAATTATCATGTTGTTCTATTGCTGCTCAGTAACATTTTTAAAGAGAAAATGTATCTCAAATGTTGTAACAACAAATTTGCAAATTCGAATTGTCGAGTGTTAGACGCCGTGGTTTTGGTAAATACCAGAGGAATTTTTCGTTCGAATTAATGAGAGCACATGTATGGATTTAGTTCAAAATATCAAGAGATTGTGTAGGGACCTCGCAAGTGTTTCGAATTATTGAGAGGTTTTAATTATCGAGAGTCGACTGTATGTGCAGTGATTTGTCATGTATATTTTTTCCACACACTTGATTTCAATTGATTTTATTACCGAAAATGATTCAATTTACCGTTGTTAAAGACAACTCTTTATTTTTTCACAGAACTTTAAAATTAAAATAGCCTTTTAAAGATTATTTTGAAAATGGAAGTAATTTTAAACAATATTTAAAAATAATAGGTGAAAGTTATTATTAATTTTTAGACAAAAACTTTATAAATCCTGTTCTATTGTAAGAAGTACCAACCTTTACTAAATTCAGTATTCAGTTTAGTAATTATAGTAGATGCTTTTTATTATAAAAGTGAACTGTTTCGATATTAATTTTACGTATTATAAAGTGTTTTTCCTCTTAAAAAACGAAAAAAATTCATGGAAAAATGTTTGAAATTTAAGAAGTACTCTTATAAAATCAAATGTTTCAAAGTCAAAATTTCGGCGCTATTTTAAGGAAAGAACTGTACAATTTCTAATCCAAGCCGTTATAACGGTCAAATAGTACCCAAAAACCGTTCAAACAGAGGCCGTTGTAACGACAATTTCGTCATACCCTTGGCCTTGTAACACAAATAACTATTCTTTTAAAATCGATCCTTTAATAATAGTCTTACATGCTAATATTTTACAAATACCACAATAACAACACAAAAGCCACAACTTACCCAAACCCGCGCAAACAAAAAGGGCTAAAATTTGGAATTTTGATGAATGCACATAAAATAAAAAGCCAAATTAACAGGTATAGGTTTTTAATTGGTAAAATACAACCAAAAATATAAAAAGTAACAGTTAACATATAAAAGGGAAACCAACCAGCAGGGCACGAGTTACATAAATCACGACACAAAACTATTCTAGGGTAAGAATATAAAAATTGGATGTAATAAAAATAAAGTACAATAACAGAGCGGACCGAACCTATTCGCACAATTACTCGTATATCAAAGTGTTTTCCACGTCAATTGAACTGATGGCTCAATTTCTTTTATTGCAATTTGATTGCTTTGCTTGGCTCCAAATTCGAGCAAACACAATGTGTTCCCATTTCTGCAATTACATAGAATCAATTCGCTCGCGCTCTAGCCCACAATCTACATTTAATTGGGGGCTGGGTTTAATTAAAAAAATAATAAATAAATACTGCAAATTAATCAAAATGTGGAGTGGAATGGTCGCATTTGGCCAGCAACGGAACGGACTCGAACAAAAGCAAAAGGCTCTGTTTCGGCGCCGGAGGTCGACGGCCGCTTAATTGGGATTCTCCAATATTCGCCTGACTTTGTGGCAGGCCCGCGACCGAAACAGAGCCCACAAATTGAAATCGTCAATGTCGGGCAGCTCTTCGATGTACTCGATCCCGTAAACACTTACTTTGAATCCCCGGTGCAGGCGATCCTTCATGATGGCGATAAACTCCTTGTAGGACAACAACCCATCGCCGTCCTCGTCAAAAATGGCAAACACGGTCTCGATCAAATGCGGAGTCAACTGAAATCCGGTGCAAATTTGAACGGCTCGAGAGAATTCCTCTGCAAGATTAATTGAATAATCGATGTTAGGGTACTAATATTTCTTCTGTCAAGGGATTTAAAGAATGAATGAATGATTTTCATTAACTTGGTAAAATTTATATTGAAGTCAGTTCCGTACAGGGGTCTGTTTCTGTAAACTCCTCAGTTCTGTTTTCCAACTTTACAACAACAACATATATGGTAATTTTGTTCTCTTACTTAAAGGAAGGGAACAAATAGGAGTTTGTTCTCTTCCTTTAAGATTATTTCAAAGATATATTTATTTTCAGGCCATATTATTTTGCTTTTGGAAATACAAACGAGTAAAGAATATAATTACAACACATTTTCATTATTTTCACTGGGAAAAACTAAGTAAATTATTAAATAGGTGTAATTTGAATTTCATTAAAATTACACTTCAACATGATTAAAACACTTATATCATCAATTTATATATTAAAACAAATTCATTTCAATTCCTCTAAGGAACATGGGATGGGGGGTCTCAACCTCAACCAACGGGTTTCCGACATTTCGGTGACTATTTGTTTTCAGTGTATTATTTGTTAATTAATAGCATCTACACCAGTTGAAAAAGGACTCAGCCCAGGGATTGAACAATTGTCTCCGAAGAGGCAACCGGATGCGTTACCACATCGGCCACGAGACAGATAATTTTTTTTTAAATTTATATAATACAAACCATTTATTTTATAAGTAAATTTCATAAAAATGAAACATGTTTCCATTCTTAAAATCCCCACAATTTTGTTGTTTTCTTAAGCATAACACATTTTCCGGGCATCAAATCATTTGTAAATACTTTACATGATCATTTTATTGTTATTTTTACAAAATAACCTGACATTTAAATTAAAATTGGAGAATGAAAATAAAATCTCAAAATGTTTCTTCAAATTCTCAACAACGTTTACCGGTCTAGGTTTAACTAATTGGTTTTACGTAATCAAAGTTATCAAACGCCATATCTATTCATTTGGTAATCTTTCACAATTCATAATTGAATATCATGTTTTCGAATCATTATTTATTATGATGTGCTTAGCTCCATGAACAAATGATTCATTTGTATCCGTTCATTAAACAGCAGCAAATTATTAGTATTAGAAAGATCCGGTTTATCTCTTTAACACTTTGCATTCCATCCAAACTTTGAAAACCCGTCTAAATTCGAACATTATTTGTTTGAATGTCGAAGCCGGGGTATTATTTTTGTTAAATTTATTTTAAACAAATATTAATCACAGAATGTTGTTAGAGAAAATGAGTAATGAAATTCGAAAGTAAAAAATATCATCAGGGCTCGAACCGCGGTTCTCACGAGTTGAATTCTATGCAACGCTTTAACCCCAATTAGGATATTACTAAAAAGACATTTACCGTACCCTATCGATAATAACCTAAATCGTTAGAAACAGAGCTGTGGAGCTTACAGAAACAGGGCCCTAAACTGATTTAACTGTATAAAGGATGGTTTCTATTTCAATGGAATGTTTTAATTGAAATAAACATATGGGATCTCTCTTAGAAACAGATATTGGAAATAAAAAATAAATATTTAAACAAATAAGAGAGATGATATTTCCTAAGTGCATGTAAGAGAAGACAACATATAGTTTTCTCTATCATATCGTGGAATGAATCAGGAAAAATGTGAGATAGAGTATAGATTTAAAATTTTAATATAATACAACTTTCTTTTAGAATTTTGTGTTGATTGATTAAAAATGCATAAAATTTTGTATAAAACACGGTCGATTAGCAGTAATAAACACATGGTCCTTCTTTAGAACCCCAGTGTTGAATAATGCCTCGACCTAGTTGAATAAATAACTATTAATATCAATCGTTCAGCAAAGATAGGGTACATAATGTACTGATATTAAAACCTACCTTTAGAGATAGCCTGATCGGCCAAAGTGTACATCCTCATCGCAATGCTAAAGTCGTCCAAATTGTTGAGAAACTGGCAAAAGTCTCGAAACTCTTTGAAAGAAACACCCTTTTCGTCTTTAACTCTGTCCAATAATCGATCCAGATACATGTCATATTCGTCGGTGTCCAAGTAGGTGTATCTCAGTAGAATTTTGGCAAAATCCACCTCCGTGATCTGGAGATTGCCCTTTGAAAATTCACTAAACTCCAGCTCGAGCACCTCCGTTTGGAGATCATCCATGAACTTGTAAAATCCTTCGTAACGCAGATCTTGATTCCCCTTCTTCCCGAAGAAATGAACTTGAAGAGTGGTATCTACTTTGTGCCGTCGTTGAAGACCCTCCTCGTGGTCAATGTATAGATCCTGGAATATTAATTAATATTACTTATTAGCGTTTAATTAGCCATTAGAACAGTTTTGACAATTTTTATGGAACAATGGGATGATTGAATTGAAATTACGCTTAGAAGCCATCAACATCTGTTCAAATTCAATTAATATATCTTTGCTAAAAACTAACTGTTTCAGCTTAAACAAGCGTCTTAAAAGCTCTAGCTCAACTTGGACCTAACAAGTTGTTTTCCATTGATGGTGTTTAAGACCAAATGAATTTATATTTCAAAGAATACATTACTGTACTACAATGTAAATTTAATCAAAAAGAGACTAAATATATTTTCTTGGTGTTCAGTGAACAAACTTATACAAAATTAACGTTATTTTAGAGTTTTAAAAATATTAATATGGTTTTTCATCAAGATCATCGATATTACATATTATTTTCACTATTTTAGTATCAATATTAGACAAATGTTATTATAAAAAAATATCATGTAAACATATTTTTCAAATAATTTTAACTTTAACTTTCTCTTTATTTTAGATTAACGCAAATCTATACAGTCGACTCACGATATTTCGAACCTCCAAAGGTCCCTTAAATACGAATTATCGAGAGTTTAAATTATCAAGTGGTTCCATTGCTGCTGCTCAGCCTGAAATGCTACAACAACAAATTTGAAAATTCGAATTTACGAGTGTTTTACACAGATGAGTTCGAATTACCGCGTGGTTTGGTAAATAGCAGAGGTTTTTTTGTTTGAATTACATTGAGTACAAAATTGTATGGATTTAGTTTCATAAGATTTTGTTGGGAACTCGGGAGAGGTTAGAATAATCGAAGGTTTGAATTATCGAAAGTCTCGTCACGTTTGATCAAGTTCCTTTGAAAATTTTGTATACATACGGGGTTGGTCGGTGCAGACGTAACGATTTAGTTTTAATACCTCTAAATATTAAGGGTGAGCTACTCATAATTTTTAAAAACGTTTTTTTTGGAAAAAATGCTTTCTTTGCTTATGTTTAAGCATTGAAACATAAATATACAAAAAAAATCTCCCGCCAACATGTTAGGGCTTAACCACCCCTAAGGTCAGCTAAAAATCAAAATTTATTTATTATACCCCTAAGTAAAAAAGGTAAACCACCTCTAATTTTTTAAACATTCATACATATTAAGAGTTAAGCACGCGTAAATTAAAAATATTTTTTTTTGTTAAATTGCGTATCTTCGGTTCCCAATTTATGAACGGGAACAGCAATTATCTATTTAGATATGGCAGCGGGCATTTTTTCACGGAAGAAAAACACTTGATCGTGTGGTACAAATTCACCACTTATTGATTTTTTTCAATTCTTTAATCGTTTATTATTTAATTACCAAAAATATACATAACTATCTTTTATTAATATTTTCTGTGTATAATGAAAATGGCAAGATTGTCGGGTCAGCGAGTTATTTAATATATTAAACACCGATTTGGTAATTAGCAACAATTTATTTATAAAAATAGAAACTTTAACGACATTATTAAAATAACGTTGCTATTTAACTTGCAATAGCATTACGTGAAAATTTAAAACTGTTTAATCAGTTGCAAAAATAAGAACAGTTGTTTTAAAAATAATCATTGGACACGCGTCAACTTAAAATAAATAAACTTATTTTAATATTAAATAGTTTAATAAAATATAATTGTTTTTCGAGATCTTTGGTAAATGATTTTAAAAAAAATTGTTACTCACCTCTTCCTTTTCATCAGTTATTCCCCGCTTTTCTCTCCAGGCATAGCTAAAAATACGCTCCATCTATTGTGAATAGACAAGTTCAATTAAAATTGGACCCCATTTCAACGATTAGTTCACCATTCCAAAACAATAAAACAACCAAAGCTCACAAATAATTAGATCCACGAGATTATAAGAATGTAAGCGTAAGAGTTATATTTCACAATAAGGACACTTGTCATCATATTCTTTTATGTTTTAGGTATATACAATTAGGGGGATGTTTCTCCACTGACTTGGTGTAAAGCTTAGTAGAAAGAGAGTCACTCTGGGGAGGAAAAACCACAACAGAAATACACTTAAGCCCTTCACATTGACTTACGAATCCATTTTTCGCCGCCACATGCTTCTTTTCCCTATTCTTGTCTAGGTCCACAGTCCCGTATTTGTTATTGGCAAACAGATATTTTGCCTGTTCTTTTGTCGATACCAAACGAAGTAACTACAAGTCCAATTTCATTATTTTTATTGTTAATTTAGTTAGTATAAAATGTAAAAGAGGTTATGTACACTTCCACAGATTAATGCCGTCAATTGTGTGTCGTCTTGTCTTTTGCAATTAGCAATTGTGAATACAATGTTAACCTCCAGCGAGAAAACCCCCACGATGATCCAATTTCAATGCCGAGAAGGCGCCACGAGGAAAGCGAATCTGATACGGAGATACCAGAGATGCAAACGACGATCTTCAAGGCCGAAGAAGGGATTATGTTTCTTTATCGATGTCGTCGTGATTTATACCAAATGAAAACACCAAAGTGTTGGACGATTTTGACACGATACAAGGATTTCAATTCTTTTTACTCGTAAAATAAAAAAAAAAAACAAAAATATACACAAAATTGTTGTTCATTTCGAGAAAACTCCTACATCTAAATTAATTGTCAGAAATTCATTTTATCACGAATAAATATTATGTTAAAATGTACACGATTTGTATTCAAATAATATAATTGATTACCAAATTTCGAAACGATAATTTATATTCAGAAATGAACACGAAGAATTGAAAGATCAATGTTTTATTGATAAACAAAATTTAGAACAGGTTTCGATGCATAAACTTATTTTTATAGTTAGGTATTTGACAATAAAAATCACTTTATCAAATAGTGTTCAAATAGCCAAATATTTTGCATCTCTCTCTTACTCATAGCCGCAAGGCGTTGTTAAAAACTTTCCAATAGGTGGTTTTTCAAATAAAATTTTAAAAAAATCGATAATACCGGCAAATTACAGGTAAGCCACGCCCTTCAAAACTGACGACCATATAAATTTATTTCTTTTACGGAGGTCATACATAATAATAAGAAACGTGCTTTAAAGAATTCTTTTAAGCACGTGTGCTATAATAACGACTTTGACAGAGCAAAATTGAGTGTCATAATATTAATATTAAGCAGCAAAAATGCATAAAATTTTTATACGTGTTTCTACCATTTTCAAATTCATTATTTTGTATAACATGTAAAAGTCATTAGAAAATAGACGGATAAAATGACACGCTTAATTGACCAGAAATCGTGGCCTGTGACAGACAGCAAGAAGAGAGATTAGTACAACGTATTTTACACTTCCCATCGATGTCAATTTAACCGGGTTTAATCGTACTTGATTAAGATATTAAGGGCTCGCCGTGTCGTCTTTTGTTTTGTATAGATGTCATAAAAATTAGTAGGGATCCATATAAAAAAATTTAAACGCCATTTCAGCTTTTCTTTTTTCCGTCCAATCTTTTTAAACGAGTTTGTGACTGGAAATTTCATCTTAGTAACCAACTGGCTTCATTCACAGAATCGACAATTTGTATATTTGTTTACAACAAAATGTAGTTTTAACAGGTCATTTGATTTTCAAATTGAAATTTTGTCCTTAAAATATAGTTGTAACAGGACTCTGTCCTCAATAAAATAGTTTACAAATTTTTAATTTAAAATCATTGATTTGTTTAATGTTATTGGTTTAAAGTAAAATATTTTTACAATACCACTAAATTTCCATTACTTTATTAAATTAATTTTACAACCCACAGAGAAATTAGATATAGTTGTAAAAAACAATTAAAAAATAATCAAAATAAATGCAATCACATTAATTAATCAAATAATTGTTGCAAAAACAGTAATTTATAGAATAGAATCCGGTTAATATGATATTGAAGGAAAAAAAACACTAAGCTGACGACAATATATTAACCAAATTAAATCTAATCTGTATAATTCGTGGTCACTATAAGCGTAGTCACATTAACCGGATTCTACTGTATTTAAAATTCATTTAATTTTAATGTTTTTTTTTTAAATTAAGAATGAATTGATTGATTTATAATATTTGGCAAATCAATTTTAATTTGAAAACGGTAATCAATTGATACTTTTTTAAAATGTAATAGTTTTCTTGAACAAATTCACATTGAATCATTTAAATCTGTCACTGTCAATACTTCATTGAAGAATATCCGGCATTCCCAATAGCTGTAAGCTTTACAAACAGAACATTCACAATTCTAACCTGCCCACAGACGAAATTCACTTAAGTGCTAAACAGTCGATAATTATTAATTCCATCACCTACTCCCAACGTTTTCATTCATTAAACTCACTTCCCTTCTCAATACCTCAAGTCCAAATCATAATCAAAGATGTTAATCTTATTAATTCCGAGTGTCATGTAATTTGTTTCGTATTTTTGTGTAAGAGTCTTGTTGGTTTGAGTTTAATGTAATAGTATGATTAGGAATAAAATAATTTGGAAATAAAAAAATGTCTCACAGCTTTGCGAGTCTCTTCGTCAAGCTCTCGTTCCCTTAAGGACCCACCCAACAAATCTCGGATCTTTCGACGAAATCAAAAGAAATTATAAATTACTCTAGAAAAAATAAATAAAATCTTCAATCATAAATGGACGACACTTACCACAAGAAACTCATTCTTGTCTACACGCTGATTCCCATCAGTATCAAACATGTTGAAGGCAATTCGAAAGGCTGTATGAGGTTCTAAAAGACAGTTTACCCGTTTATGGTTAAAGAATGTATTGACAAAGTTCATCTTCTTTATCAATACCAATTGAATAATTATAAACCCTGACTTTTATTGCAAAAAAAAACCAAATTAGCAATCTATGAATATACGAGGGCGAATTGAAAAGTTAATTTTCTGAACGCCTTCAAAATAGACTTATTTTGATGTGATGAGCTCTTAATTTGTCTTACATTTTTATCCACCGTGTGACATTTTCGAGTTTGAATGCTGAAAACACTTATATTGAATCATGTCTAGAGAATATAGAAGATTAAATAGCATTTCCTAGTTTAATTCCACCATTTTAGCCTTCGCAACGGAAGAGGTAAGAATCGGCTGATAAACAAAATTCTCTTCGCCAAATGTAGTCGATTTATTCTCTAACTCGGCGCGAAATCTGTCCAAAGTTGCAACATAGTCAAGTCAAGTTATCCTTTTAGCCTATCCTAGGTGACCGACGTATCAGTAGACTAAGTGTTTATCACTAATCCCGAAATGACGAAAAAAGTCATTTGGTTTGTTATTAAACTTGGTTAAACAGTGAGTTACAAATTTTATAATTATAACACATATTTTAAAATATGTTTTATTTGGACTGCGCACACACAATTTGATTGTCAGCTGGGATAAGGTTCTTTGTTTTTGTTAAGAGGAACTCTGTACTTTGACCGTCAACTCGTGGCAAAAGTGGATATTGTAATAATTTGTAAAGAATAATCCCAACTCAGAGACAGAAATTGTAAGAAATTCATGAATTTGTGATCTATTTTGTAATTGTTTTTGTTTTTAGTTTGTATCAACATTTCGTGGCCCAGATTAAGGAATAAATCTGTAAAACCAGCGAAAGGAAACAAAAACTGTTGACAAGGTGAGTCAAGACGGGATATTTTCTGCAACACAGTGTTTTGAAGAAGTCTCACAGAGTGTTTGTTGCAAAAGTGAGAAATCGCGGCAAGCTTCGCCCGGATAGATGTCTCATTCACAATATTTATCAAAGATAAAAACTATGCAGTGTTTTTAGATTTCTTTAGTCTCAACTATCTGGAACACTATCAATTTGGGGCCGACTTATTCGAAGTTCTGTATTTCTTCCCTTTATCCTCCATAGGAGCAGTTTTTGGCGCACTTGGACATGTTTCAACAAAAACCGTCGTGGAACCGCAATGGAGCCTGCTAAGTTGAATTTGACGATTGGTATTTACAGACAAGAGTTCTCTTGGCTAGTATCTAGATATCATTGATTTCGATTAGTGATTTCCCTTCCAAAATCAAGAATCGAATCGCCGAACGATAATGCTCTTTCTCCATTATTCAAAATTATGCCGTAATGCTCGCTTTCAGACTCGTTTAACAAAATTACAAATTATAGAAACTTCTAATTGAATATATGGGACTCCAAAGAGACTTCTGCCACTTCTTCTGCGACTATGCAACTGTTACCGGTCTAACAAATTAGTTTAACGTAATCACAGATATCAAGGAGAATATGTTGAGAAATAAAACCAAAAACCTGATCAATACGAGCGTTTTCTTGCTCATTACGGAAACTTTTCAATCCACCCTCGTATTATAAAATCTTAAATTTCTAATAAAATGTAATAATTGCTTCAAAATTAAGATTTTTCAATTCAAAATAAATTAGCAAACATTTAAATTTAATATCAATGACTACCTTCTAATCTATAAAAACTAAATAAAACATAAACTACTCCTCAAACAAGCATCAACTCCTAAGAATACCCGTTATAAATAAATTCGTTGCACTTACTCGTGAGAATGGAGAGAAGAAAGAGGTACTCGGTGTAAGAAACGATGCCTAGAATATTAGAATATCGCTAATTAAATCGCATTTTCACCTTTTAAATGGCTCCAAACCGACCTTTGTCACGTAGAGACCGGAAGAGCGACGGAGATCCCTTATTCAGCGTCGGAGTTGTGTCTTTGATTTGGGCGACGTCTTGCAGCGAGAGCATCTTCCTCTTCAGTCTCGGCCTCGGCTCTTGCTCGACGACACTGTCCAGAAAGTCTTGCGGCGTCATGTACAGTTGCCCGTCGAATTCCACGGACGCAAACTTGATGAAGCGTCTCTCGCGTGCCGTCAACCTGACTGCCTTTTCATGGTCGTCCTGAAATCAATGAAGGAGAAACAAATTTAAGAAAAAGAAGTATTTGATAGACAAAGTCCGATAAATAAACATTCGATTTCGAATATGATTTATTACAGAGGCCCAACTCGAGACCAGTACACCCCTTTTCGGCGATGGGCTTTACCAGAGCCAGCCGAAAACACCAGATTGATATCTCTGTCTGACTCCCTTTGCCTCTCGGGTCAATAAATCAAGTATCACTGCTCGATGGAATTGATTTGAATTTAAACCAAGAATCAGTTTCCGATTCTTCCCAATTCTGGGTGGCACACTGGCCTAGACTTTGGGAAATAACTCACCAAAGAGTGGGTCCTAAATCCCAGCCCTACTCTTTAACGGCGCCATATGGTTTGGCAATTAAGAGTTCTCCCTCTAATTTTGGAAACTGCAATTTATGCGATTTTCCCCAAAAGGGAAACAACTTCAATAAAAATGAAGACTAAATCCTAAACTGCCCATAACTTAGGGCCATAGTTCAAGTTGCAGTTTGTCTCTTTCCTAATCCCAGAACCCCGATGACAGGTCATTAGATTTATCACCTCCTTAGATATTCACAAATAACAAAACAGTCCCGCTTAATAGTTAATTATTCAATTTAAAATTCATTCGATTCCCAAACCAATTAATAAATTATTAAAATTAATTGCTTCGGCGTGTCGATTCGAGGATTGATAAACGGATCGATCAGTAGATTAATCTCTTTTAGATAGATCCTAATGCAATATCCAATTTCTGAATTTGCATACTCTCTACCGATCGAAAGATTTATGGGATCAAAAGCGCATATCGAAGCCAGTTCATTAACATTTATTAGAGAGATAACTTTTTCATTGAATTCTCTGTAGTTTTTGCAAAACAGCTAGAAAATCAGACTTCCAGCCACTCCAAGAGCTAGCCCGAAATAGTTTGCAAATTTTACGCACAATTGAGTTCTAATAAAACCATATGATTCGTTTATTAGCATCAATTTAATCAATGTCATGGCTTTGCCTACGTGCATCAAGTCATTCAAATGGGCGACACTCACTCAAACCATCCATTATTAATTTTTGATGGGCTACAAGTGTCAATTTATTAATCATTTGCGCCAATTCTTCAAATTGCATTGATTTATTTGGTTGTTTATTCTGATAATGAGCTGTTATTTGGATGGCTCATGTGTAAAGTACCGTAGTAAAATTTGTTCCCGTAAATCAAATAATGTGTTGCGAAATATCTTTTGGGAAACTTATTGATTCTAGATTAAGATAAAATTGAATCCCAAACATCAATAAATATACAACAAATATTGATTTTTGATAAAAATTGATAATCAACTTGAATAAAATTATTTCACAACATTCGACATAGTTACCACATTTAAATGCAGTGAAAAGGACACAAAATTAAAGAATCCTTAAACATACAAAAGCGTAAAATGAAGTAGAAATCATATAATTTTTATTTTCTATTTCAATTCTAACTTATGAGATCATGACATATGGATCTGATTGTTAGGCTCTCAAAAACACACGAACAAAAGATTCATATAAATGAGATAAAAATGCTTTGATGGGCCGGAGGGATCGCACGTTTGGACAAAATACAAAACGACTCGGTTGATTTGAGTCAGTTTTGGAGTAGCCCAAATTGTGGAGCAACTAAAGAAAAGCAGGACTTAGTTATGAAATGTCCGGAGAATCATATGATACAAAAAAGAGCAGCCCAGAAAACCAGGAAGACCAAAACCAACATGGATGACATGAGTCTAACGAAACCAGATGAAAATTTGGAAGGGAATGGAGATTATGTACCACAAGTGAAATGAGACTAGACAAATGAGAAAAAGTAGATTTTTTATAACAACATTATTCTTCAATATATCAAAGTTTTAAATGTAAAGCTTATTTTTTAAATTATTCTTAATATTTACAATATTTTTTTCCACTTGAATAAAAAATATATAAATTTGAAATAGTTTCACAAATTATATAATAAGTATTTATGGATAATTTGATATATTTTTTCTTCTTCGACGATGACTCAACGACTGTTACCGATCGAAGTATAACTAATTGGTTTTACGTAATCAAAATTTTTCAAATTTCCTATCTTTCACAATTGACAATTGAATATCATGTCTACGAATCACAAGTTTTTCATGATGTTATTAGCACCGTGAGCAAATAATTCTATAAAGCCCATGTAATTAACAGGTTTTTGTCACCGAAGCAGAACACACTACGAAGAAGACCATCCCTGTCATAATTTTCATCTGTATCCATTTATTGATCAACAGCAAATTACTTGTACTAGAAAGATCCGATTTATCTCTTAGAATCTGTGCACTCCATTCAAAAGCCTGCCATAAAACCTGTCTGGGTCGAACAAATAGTGTTGACGAAGCTAGTTATTCGAGAGTTGCGGCTGGGGATATTATTTTTTGTCAATGTATTTTAAACAAATACTAATCAGAGAATGTTGAAAAAGAGTAATGAAATTTCGCCTTGGCGAATTGGAAATTGTAACGGCTCTCATTAATAACATCGCTATATTTGACGTTTCATTTTCATCCAAAAAATAATTCATTGATTTTGTTAATTTTAAGTTATATTTCAAAGTTTTCAATTTAAATGCACAATAGAATGATCAAGTAAAGTGTATAGAAGTGAATTACTGTGCGGAAATAGTGTTTCGATGAAGAAAAACAAGAAAATTGTGGAAATTTCAATAAGTAAAAAATGTTTCAGTTTTATGGAATTAAGTATAAAATAAAGATATTGATTTATATAAATTGAAGATATAATTGTATTAATCGTACTGATGTGTTATTTTTTGTCTAAAATTTAATTTTCAGGTGACAAAAAGTGTGTTTTAAAATTTGATTTGCTGGGGTCATTTATATTTCACCTCATATTTAATTATTTACTTAGTTTTTCTATGTGAAATTATTAGGAATTTGTTCTAACTATGTCCATTCTTCGTTTGTATTACCAAAAGTAAAATAATATAACGTCACCGTTCGCCAAGGCAAACGTGGAAATACTTCGTGAGCTTATAGAAACAGCGAACCAATTCTGTAACAACGCTGTAACCACTGCGCCACACCGGCTATCGTTCAAAACCAAATTTCCAATTTTGGGCATAAAACTATATAATTTTTGATAAAAATTGGAAAGTAGATCATTAAAAAAAATATTGGATTTAGTGCACAAGATGAAATAAGTTGATGAATAACAAATTAGTTGTCTGGGTACAATCTTCTTTCGTTGACTGTAAAAATATTTCGAATAATCTCCTTCACGAAACACTTCATAAATACAAAACCGGCATTGTTTTATCATTACATAAAAATAATGGCATTACAAATAGATTATCGCAAATCCATTTCAGAACATATCAATTAGTGAAATTATAGCTGATAAATAGCACTTTGTCTAAATTAAATATGGATAATCGCTTCTTTATGGCTGCCTTTATTGAAATGGAAATAAATCGATCGAGACGTGTCTATAAATAAATCATTGTGACAATTTTCCTGTGGCAGCTACTCAAGAAGTGGAAGGCCCGACATTGGTGGAGTTGCCCAACAAAGAGGTGAGAGAGTTCCAGTGATTTATTTCAATTAGAATTTTATGGTAATTTCCCCGACGACTCGACTCGAGGAGGAAGAATAATACAAGGAGGGATTAATAGCAGCACAATCATCGTTCTATTAAGTCATTTAATAGGCACTCTTCACTTTCAATTAACACTCTTATTTCGCATTCGCCATGATTAGAATAATCTGCGCAAAACGATCTACAGAAATAATTTGCAAAATAAATTGTGTTCAAGTGGAAAGCCAGAGAGAGAGAGGAGAGGAGAGGATCGCCTGGAAGATGACACTAAACAACATTTATCCGTAATTGTGATTTATATTCCCCCTGGCCAGTTAAACACCCGCCTGTAAAATGTCCATTCACATTTCTAGTGGAGGTGAAGAGGATCACCTTTTGTTCTGCTCTCCTCTCGTCGATAATAAATGGGCCATAAATTTCGCGATCGCAAACTGATCATGTCACAATTTTCGCGACTAATTTGTCAAGCTGGCTGGTGATTCAAATTAGCAACCCAGTTCCATTCCTGGAATCAATTTGACATTTAAAATGCCCGCGTAAATTGTGTGATTATTTTGCACAAGTCCCCCAGAATAACTTTAACAAAATGATGGACAACCAACAACACCATTCTTTAGATAATATCACGGAATTTAACCGCCAATTTGTTCGCACTTTGTTATCCGAAAAATGGGTGATTACGATGCGATGCACGGGGCCAATTCAATAATACGATCAATAAAGGTGACGCTCAAATTGGCGATCGGGCGCGCGATCATATCATCTCTGAGGAAGCAGGCTGAAAAGAGAAGAGACCGTCGCCGGGCAGCAGCAGGCAAGAATGGAAACACTTTGAAATTGATTACAACCTCGTATCTGATCTGCAACGAAAATTAACAACTCAATAATATCGGAGCATGAATGAACGATCGATCGCGATCACCTTAAGAATAATGCAAAAAATGCAATATAGAATCAGAAATTGGCCAACAACTGCCGATCATGCATCACACCAATTTATTGTGCAACAATTAGACCATAAATCCTAGTCCCAATTGGCCACCCCTCCTCTTCTTTATTCCACTGCACTGGTCCAATCCTCGATCTCGCTCTGTCTCAATTCCGACTGCCCAAATAAAATAATGATAACATTTTAACTGTGGGCTTTGCTTTGCCGTCCATTATTAAAATTAAAGGCCGCCACTTAGTCACTGGCAACCCTATAATTAGCCCCTTTGCTCTCAATTTCCATAAATCATTCATCAAACCAGAATTGCACACTCGCAAACCACGCAAATCCGTTTCTGATCCGCGTTGATAGAAATATAGAGAGGCGGATGCATAATCTTGATGCACTCCTTTTAAGGGCAACATATTCTAAGTTCTTTTATGAATCCAAACTAATCGTTTTATTGAAAGTAGGAGTGGACTCCAATAAATTTTGAAATTAGTTTGTATTGTACTTCATTTGAAGGACTTTAAAACAACGTTATTGTTGAAAGGCTCGTGTATTTAATAATGCTTATCGACCGTGTTTTAAATAAAATTGTATGCATTTTTAAATAAATAAATATAAAATTTTTTTTAAAAAATTCGTCATATTTAAAAATTTGGGTTTGGAAGCTGATTATTTAATTAAAAACACCGATTTTTCCAAACACAGATTAAAATTATTTATAAAAAAAAAATTTAAGCACATATTTGCTCAACAAGTGTCGCCGAGAGAGCGCGAGTCGACCAACTTAACAGATCGAAAAAAAAACAGATCAAACAAATCAGAAATATTACTTTTCATGAAGTATACTAAAATAACATTTATATTTGATTATTTAATATGTAATGAAGTTGTTAAAATTTCTTATTCTGTTTTTGTAACAACAAAAACGGTTTTTATTACGATTTTTATATCAAATTTCCGCAGATATTAGTCTTGAGAAATCCGCAACATCCCTAGTTAAGAGCAATAAAATAATGACTTCTGAAACCCAAGGACAGGCTGCTTTACTTGGATCGATCTCAGCTCTCGAAAATGGGTCGTGTAGGATTGGGAGAATCATGATAGAACGAAGCGAGGAGTTTGAGGTTAGATTTAGTTTGACGATGAAAAGAGCGTAAAGTTTATTTTTGTGTAATCTCTATAATTTCTTAAACAAATACGGAATTAATCTTTAAAACTGGTGTTCACAATCTGTTGTCTATTCTATTTAGATATTAATGTTTCAGCAGTTAGTTTTTTAAGTTCTTTAAGATGGTTTTTAACGTGGCTTGAGACTGTTCGAGTTTCAGAACTGACTTACAAAAGGCAGTTTGAGTTGCCAATAATTGTTCGTCGTTACTGTTTCCAATGAACGTGATCTAATTGTGAGGTTGAGGCAGCTAGACAATCGTAGATATGTCAGATATATAACTATATAATAGAAATCCAATAAGTGTATCTCAATTAAAACGTTATATTTAAATTAAAATATTCCGTTATGTTGTGAAATCATCCGTAATGAATCTGACTTCCATTTAATTTTGTTGGTTTTCTTTCACGGAAATCATACTTTAATCATAAAGAAAACGCACTAGTGCTTTGCATAACATTGATAATATATTACTATTGTAAAAAATTATAAAATCTGATCTATTTATAAATTTGAGCGTCCTGTTTATTAAGACCGCTTTCGGCACGATATTTTACAATCAATCAAATGTATCGTAATTTTATATTTTTACGCTAAAAATATACGTTACACGTGCCAATTATTGTATTATCAATCATAAAATTACAATTACTCAGTATACATTTTATCTATTTAGTTTTGTCCAAATAAAACTGGTTATCGGAAATGGCAATCACAATTGCTTGTAAACGGAAGTTTTAAATTGATTTTTTTCATATTGGTTATTGGTTGGTGAGCGAAGAACCCGATCGCGGAATGTAGCCCTTATTCATATAAAATATATTTTAAATAAAGATAATTGTCCAGGTGCACGAAAACGTATCATTAGGTGTAAGGTGGACAGCCATACGCCCCTCCACGTAATTCATTCACCATTTAACCCTAGCTCGCCTTGCCTACCACCATTTCTGACCATAACTAACTTATTGCTATCGATATAAAAATTCCTTAAAGTGGTCTGATGAGCCTTTGTAAGCGAACGGATAAAAGTGTTATAAGACCCACCATTTAACACCGCACACTAGCGCAGTATAGATCTGGTAACTTTACAGAAAAGGTTTAATGTTAGTGATATCCACATTTAGTATGAATTGTCTGTTATTTCGAGAAAAAAAAAATCTTACAAGGAACACCAGAAGTCACAATCTTTGTACAATCCACTTTATTTAAAATATAATATCTATGTACAAATATTTATTAGCAATGTATTTGTTTTTTACAAAACGTCATTTTACTGTTGGTATTTATATTGTAGTGTTAATTAATAAAGTTAATAACACAGATATAGTAGGAATTCTGCGAAATTTTAATGCTTTTAATTCATTCACAAATTTAAAGCCAATTTTTGGCTTTATTAATTAAAATATACAGAAATATTGATAAAATTCTACTCAGAAACAATTCAACAGGTTTTCAATTTGTATCAATAAATCCATGGGTTATCTTTAAAACGGTTATGTAAATTGCAAACCTCCAATCAATCTCATTTAGTAATTACCATAGTTGGAAATATTGCCGCTTCTGTTCATTAATGCTAATTTGTTATCCGACTGACAAGCCTCATCACTTAAGATTACAAGAAATGGCCATGAGAAGGAAATTGAGTTATAAATGAGGAGATTAATCTGTCTTCGAAGAATTGAAGTACAAAGTGAAATAAAAGCGAGTCGATACCATTTCTTCTGGGCGGAAATAGCAACAAAAGGCAACTCCTGACCTTCGACAACTCTATCCCACATCCTTGAGGCCGGCCAAAGTGGGCACAGTGACACGATTCGGTAATTTAATGACCACTCCAAAATCCAACGCCGATTTCTGGCCAATAAATATCCCGCCAATGGAAAGTATTGGATTTACAGCCCTTGACAATCAAATAGATCCAAAAGTACATTACTTATCAATTCAAATTCAGGCAAACATGTTTTAAATTCTTCTCTTTACTAATCCATAATTTTAATAAACCTTGAATTATAGATTAGAAATTTAAAAGTAAAAATCTAAGAATTTCCTATTGAATTATTTACAAAATATTAAATACAAAAAACTTAAAAAACCAATGGACTTCCCAAGTTTTAAAGACAAAGGCGATTCAACTATTATTTGACCATTTCGTAAAGTACAGCTCTTTCGACTATTTACTCAAGTAATTAGCAAAATCATTTCAAATTTCCCTAGAAACTATTAACACTGGACCAGACTCATGAACAAAGAATTTCACTCCTTTATTTACATCAGTCAATTCTTCAAAATTTTCATTTAATTGCAATATTCTCTGATGGTTTTCTTCATTTCATACAATAATTGAAATAACAATCATTGACACATGTAAACTTAATAGTTATTTGTGCTAAAAGGGTGTAAAATGAGCCGTTTTTTAACAAGGAAACAAGTGTGAAATACAAGTTTTCCATCGTTTTTTTCGGATTTTACATCCGAACAAGACAATTTTGTTGCACATTTCTCAAAAACGTAAAACTAATTTTAAAAAATTTAGCTGCTTTAACGGTTTTTTAACTGTTATTTGACTGTTCTAAAGCCATGGAATTTTCCTCAAAATGGCATCGAAATTTTGACTTTGAAACAAAATTATTTGTAGATTTATGGCTTCCTTTTTCACTAGTGGAAAATAGCGACTCATTATGAAACTCAAATCGATGTCAAAGAGCTAACCTTTCGATACGAAATTGTAAAAAATATATTTTTTTTCATTTTTAAGAGTTTGTTAAAAAAAAAGGAAAATATTCTCGAAATTGCTATTTCATAACGAATAAACAATAAAATTCATTTGTCAAATTAAAATCATTAAAACTATTACTCGTAAATTCAATATTTAACTTTAAGAACTCAATACAAATTTATCAGTGTACTTATAAGATTATCACGGACTGTACGATTAAAATGGATTCGATTTCGAGCCGATTGATTTACATTCATTCATGGAACAAGAAGATCCATATTTACAAGCACGGAATTCTGTTTCTACCAAACACGACATGATTAATCAAAGCGGATAGGTCATGTCAATAGCCAGATGGATTCCAGCCCGCCGATTCCCAGACGCGATACGCACCATTTCCAGGGAGACATCTTCTAAGCACTAAGCCATGGGACAAATTTTGACCTGTTCAACACCACAATCTGTCAAATAAATGGACCAGGAAATTAAACCGATTCACCCTCCTCAAGCACTGCAATTAATCACAGTTATGGAAAGGAATCTCGAAATTTACACACCAAATAGCTTCGAGTCTTTATGCTACAAGGGTGAGTTGGTTTTGCATTGAATTAAAGAAACAGATGATCTTAAGAATATTCGAAATAACCATCCATTTATACGATCAATGACAATAAAAGTTGAGTTTTGTACAAGAAAATCCATGACAATTCTGTTCAAAACTATTAATTTTTTTACACTAGTGCGCAAATATTAAAAATTATAGTGCGTTTTGAGTTGACAGTGTAGTTTTTATCAAACTGAATTTAATTTAATTGTTGAGATTGTAGAATTTGATAAATATCAGGGAATTTTATGTCCGTAGATAGATAAAAGTGGAGTGTATCGTTTGGTATAATAGGGATACTGTTTGGTTTCGCCTTTTTGCTCGAAAATTGGAAAAAAAGAATTTTCTTCTAAGAACAAAAATTTCAAAGTTTGCTTGGAGATAATTATGTGCGTTAGAGGAAGGATAATTCAGGATCTTATTATATTTGTTGGAGCCCACTTAAATTGGGATGATGGTGACCGACGGACCTGGAGTGTGGATTGTGGNTTCGCCTTTTTGCTCGAAAATTGGAAAAAAAGAATTTTCTTCTAAGAACAAAAATTTCAAAGTTTGCTTGGAGATAATTATGTGCGTTAGAGGAAGGATAATTCAGGATCTTATTATATTTGTTGGAGCCCACTTAAATTGGG
>JXOV01000477.1:894-13347 GCA_001014945.1 Clogmia albipunctata | reverse complement strand
ACACTTGACTTCAACTGTCAAACTCGGTCTCTCTATTGGACTATAATTATAAATCGATTATTATTTGCATAAACCAATACTTTTTTTCTCGTTTGTATAGGAATATTAAATGTATTAGATTGTGCTTTATGAAACTTTACTTTTTAAGAGGGTGAATTGTTCAACAAACAACATATTATATTTCATTATAATGTTTTTTTTATTTTCAATTTTTTTTATATGTGTCTTATTATTATACGAGTAGGTCAAAATATGGGGTTTAACTAGTACTCGTTTGGTACCTTAATAGTACTTTTATACTATAGTTATTGTGTACAAGTAAAATAAAGATTTTCTAGGTTCTCAGTTATTTATCTATAGATCCCGATTAGATTNTTTTTTATTTTCAATTTTTTTTATATGTGTCTTATTATTATACGAGTAGGTCAAAATATGGGGTTTAACTAGTACTCGTTTGGTACCTTAATAGTACTTTTATACTATAGTTATTGTGTACAAGTAAAATAAAGATTTTCTAGGTTCTCAGTTATTTATCTATAGATCCCGATTAGATTTTTACAATAGATTTATTAAAAAATCTGTATAATTCATTGCGCACACTGCGAAAAAAATATCAATTTTTGGAAGGGTTCTCCCGTTTTTCGGAATAAAAAGTAATATAAGTTAAACTATTATTATGTATGAAATATCTCAGTGGTGCAATTGAACCTTTTGTAAAATAACCCTATGACCAAATGACGTAATTGATGATGTTACTGTGGAAAAAAGTGCTAATAATTACAATTGATTAATTTTTTTATACTATATATTAATTTTAAAAGTAGATACAATAAAACATACACCAAATTTTTAAATATCAACTTAAGGAAATAATATTCATCCATAGTTACATAAACCAATAATTTTATTTATTTTACAGTGCAATCTGCACAATAAATTGAACATTTTTTGAATTAAATTAATAAAATTTTGAATTTGGGGTACTTTTGGTGTTCTTTTCTAAAATTATTTTCAATTTTATTTAAAAAAAGCATGAAGCCCAGTTTTTCTTCGTATTTATCAATATATATATATATATTTAATGAAAATAAATACTTTTTTAAGTCATTCAATTCAAACGGAATAGAATATCAATACTTTCTATTACTTAAAGCCCGAAAAAATTAACTAACCAAAAACGGGAGTGTATTCAACTTTCTGCAACTTCTTTACATTGACCAAAATGGTACCGCGTGTATTTCTGTCTTCTAGAAGTAGCTGTGATGAAATCAATTGCAATATTTTTTCATACTTATACTCTCAATGAACTCCTTAACCCTAATGCTAAAGAAATTTTTCAAATTATGGAAAATACCAGAAATATTGATGGTTTAGTCCAATAAAAGGACTGTACTTAACTTTTTGCAGCGGAGCGTATTTGAAAATTCAATAAATATCAGCATAACATTATGAATCTTACTAATTACAAGTCAGCTGTTAGTTAATAAGTGTATTTTATACATTGGAGCCGAAAGCTTTTAGAATATTTTTTTGTTATCTGTTCAAAACTGAAATAAAATTGATTGAATTAAGCCTGAGTAAAAGTAGTGTGACTTTTATACAAGTAATGAATTCTAAATATTTACATTGGGCATATTTTGTTTTTCACTATATAGTACTGAACTAGTTCAAGTAAAATAGTACAAATTTCCAAGTGATAAAAGCGGCGATACTGCAAATGTAGTTTTTAAAATCAGCATTATTTTTAAAATTGGATTTTAAAAAAATTTAGAATAATTTTAAAGGTATTTCGTTCTTACGTTATATTTAATGCCTGGAGAATTTGGTTAAGACTTAAATTGTCAAATGCAAGTGCAATTCTTCTTGAAAATCTGATATGCTTTAATTTAAAATGTTGTAAAATTATTCCAGTGTGCATTTTCGTTTGAAATTCTTCAAATTCGTCTAAAATCATATGAAACTTGCTTAGATTTCAAATTCTCTGAAATTCAATCCTGTTTGGTTAGAAATGGAGAGTGTAGAGGAATGCCAGAAATTCATCAAATTATCACTATTTCTGGATCGATACTTCTAAATTGAGAACGTCATAGTCTTCGCCTGTCGTCTGCTGTGTTTTCTGCCCTTATCAATATCCGAATCTGATTCCCTCAATAAATTACTACCGTTGCGTCTTGGTCTTTTCTACAGCGATATTTTCTGAGCCTTCTGTTGTTCTGCCGGGTTTCTGAGGAAATGGGCCACGGTCTCCCGATCGTCTGTCTGTCTGGCCTGTGTTGTTGTCTGGGCCTGTGTTGTGCTTCTGTTGCTCCAACAAGAGCCCGCCAAGAGCACAAAACAATAAAATAATAAATTTCTTCAATCTTAAACGTCTTATCTGGTCTTATTTATTTACTTATTGTTGTTGCTTATTTATTGATTTTTTCGTTCAATGTCTCGTAAGTTGTGTACGTACGTACGAGCCCTGCCCTGCCCAAAGCTTCCTCCATTCCCCCCGCCAACAAACACCATCTTTGAATTGTAACATTTATTGTTGTGGCTGTCAACTGGATCCCGAAGGAGTTTCTCTTTCTCTCTCTTTTTTCGAATTGGCATCAAAACTAATGCGCTCGAATTCGGACTATTTAGCATTGTTCTCCGGATTCCTCTGGTCGTCGCGTTCTGCCCAACCAGAGCCATAGTGCATATTATTATATTAAACACGAGAAAACGGGGACAGCAGAGCAACAACGGATATCATTCGGTTTTCTCAGAAGGATTCACCATTCTTTTACCCGAGACTCTCCACACAACACTGATATTTAATGTATAATTTACTTCCCATTGTCATTTGCATTGCATCCGAGGCGCAGTGCGAGCGACATTCAAATGTGCATCCACTGCAAAGCATCCATGTCATTAAATCTGAAAGGCAAATCGAATTGCGCTGGTTTTACATATTAAATTTCACAATTCCGTCTATTTTTGTGATTTATGATAGTATTTCAAGTGTTGAAGGTGGGTGTATTTGATCAGCATTTGATTTACATTTATTTGTAATTTCTTTTAGAAACTTTATAAAAGGCGATTTTTTAAAAGAATTCAATCATTAAATATCTAAATATTTAAAACTTGGACATCATTATCAATCGCCATACAATCTTACAAATTACTTTTTCAACAAATTTTTAGCAAAGAATAAATCCAATTACATACCATATAAAACATTGCAATTAACTGTTAGTACTTTCTCGAATCACGGTTAGATGGGAGGCCTAAATTTGATGACAACTGTTTTTGTAAAAATGCGCCAATATTGTAACGGGTAAGTTTACATTTAGTTAAAAAATTTAGCTTCTAATAAATTTATAAAAAGAATAGATTTTATAACTTAGCTTTCAATTTAAAATTAGAAATAATTTAATTTCTTATTATGACATTTTGGAAAACCTATTTCAGAAAGTATGCACATTATGTAAACATCGATTTGAATATCGAAATGAATGACTTTTTTCACAAACGACAAAAGAAAGTAATAATTAGCAAATAATGTAAATATCTTTGAGTTTAATAAAACCTTAAATTTGTCATAATAAACGTGCGCCAGCTAGAAGCACAGCAAGCTGAATTCATACAAAAAAGACGGTTTTGCGGTGTTTTAAACTGTGTCAGCTTTAAATGTATTGTGTCTGGAAATTACCATTTTGACACGTTCGTCATCTTGTGAAATATTTTGGAACTTATTGATTTAAATTTAAAATGGAATTTTTTTCTTTAAAATACTGTGCATATAGAATCCGTAAGATGTGTCATCAATAAAATAATGGCAGTTATCAGATTTTATAGTGAACCTTTTTAAAATTTCAATTTAAATCAATTTATTTGCATTAGTATTGGTGTCGTTGTACAAATATAATTTTAATATTATTATTTCTTTACGTTGTCTTTCTACATAGTTTAGTACTAATATCTAAATTTTAGCATAATTTTTTTAAACCAAGTTTTCGTGTGTGAAAATCGAGTCTAAACTCGCCAACCGACAAATTTTTGACACTCACTTACATGTTAAAATGATTGATATTACAAACTTGTGCAAAATAAATTTTTTTATATTTATATGTGTAGTTTTGAAACAATTTCAAAAAGTGCACTATTGTATTGAATTTACTATATTTTTTTAAATGTTATAGCAAATTGACTTTATGTAAATAAATTCTAAATACATCGGACTATTTATTTATGTAAATATTCTAGTTCTATATAATTTAAATATTATCATCGGTTACTTATACAATAATTTTTTTATTTTTAATTAAAACATCAATTACAAATTCGTTACATTTGAGTACTTTTTGAACCGTTATAACGCTATTTCTATTGGAATAANATTTTAAATATTATAGAAAATTGACTTTATATAAATAAATTCTAAATACTTCGGACTATTTATTTATGTAAATATTTTAATTCTTATATAATGTAATCTAAATATTATCATCCGTTATTTTTGCAATAATTTCTTATTTTTAATTAAAAAATCAATCATTGATTCGTTACATTTGAGTTCTATTTGAACCGTTAAATACTATTTCTATTGGAATAGNAAATTCTAAATACATCGGACTATTTATTTATGTAAATATTCTAGTTCTATATAATTTAAATATTATCATCGGTTACTTATACAATAATTTTTTTATTTTTAATTAAAACATCAATTACAAATTCGTTACATTTGAGTACTTTTTGAACCGTTATAACGCTATTTCTATTGGAATAATTTTTGTTACAATTTGAATTTATTATATGGAAACAAAGTAATTAGTTTATAGATACCATATAAAATAAAGAATTTTGTTGGCATTAGGTTAATTATCTGATTAATTCCATTTCGCATCATTCATTCATATATTCAAATTAGTTTATTATCTCTGTTGGCGCAGCGAGAACCACCTTCTCGTTTTATATGGGTCGCGATCAATGCACAAGAAAACTGATAATAAAATTATATTGTTCGTCTTGGTGGTAAAATCGTACTTTTGTCACTCTTTACGACCTTCTCGTGGTGAATTCAATTGATTTTTTCTAAGCCGTATATGTTTTGGTTGGTGTTTTTTTCGATCAAAATATTTTTGCCGTGGGTTATGCAGATTAAATGCGAGCTCTTGAATACTGTATCGTTTGTGTAGTGCGGAGAGCAGAGGGAATAAATTGATGCGCACGTGGCCTCATTATCTAATGCTCCGTGACTGGCTAATGGCAGCTGATTAAGAATGTATTTTTCCATGCGCGAATAAGAATCCGTTGATAAGAATTTAATCTGTTGAATTGCGAAGAATAAAAGCATTGTCTTAAATGGAGTGGGATGTAATTAGGTCTGTCCAATGAATACTTCATGTCTACAGCAACTTTTGAAGGAAATCTATTAACAAACTCGTCGGGTTGGAAGCGCACAATTCCCTTTCAAAGGAGCTGAAAGAAAGAAAACAGCAAACTTTTATTATTAATATTTACCCAGCAAAATATCCCAGACAGAGAAAAATAATTAAAAGTTTTGCACTTTTTCGGACGACTAATTTAGAAAGTTGGTGTTTTCATCGACATAGTTGGACGATAGATTTCAATTTGCTCTCACTTGCAACTGGACGCTCTGAGGACAGGATTCCAGCGCAAAATAAGAAATTTGATCAGACTTTTGCCATTAGAAAATCGCATTTAGATTAAGATTCCAAGTTAATTGTAAGACCAAAGATAATCAAAGATTATCAATTCAATTTGCAGAATCAAAAAGGAGAATGAAATGACATTTTTCGCCTTTTCCCATTTATATTTAATACTTAAACAGGAAATTTAAGGATGTTTTCTTCGACCAAGATCGGATTTTTAAGGAACGTATTAGAAGGATAACTAAAGATAAAGACGGTGTCTGCCGTTACTGTAGAATGGGTGGTGGACGGTGATACTCATCTCTAGCGCCAAAATCCAAGAATGCGGTTGCAGTTTTCGTGGAGTATGACATTTGTCTGCACAAAATAACCAGAAAATGGTAAAAATTAACCATTAATAAGTTTATTTTAAATACAATTTGATATTTTGTAAGGTGAATTTTTAGAAAAATGATGGAAATCTTGCAGCTAGGAACAAAATTGGAATTTCCGAATAGAGGAATACAAATATGTATTGATAGTATTCACAGGAACAAAATTATAATAGCAAAAAAATATAAATATTCATTTGACTTTCGATAATTCAAAGCTACAATTTTAAATCTTCCAATATTTCTGCTATTTACCAAAATCACGCGGTTATTCGAACTCATCGGCAAAGAACACTCAACAATTCAGACGCCGTTTTTCTTAAAAAATTACTCAGCAGTAGCACTTTATAAATGGAGCTCTAAATAGTTCGAATCGAATTATTTTAAGGATTTCTTGAAGGACCGAATTATCCAGGGCCTAACAGTAGTAATATAAATAGAACTTAATTCATATTTTATTTACTTATCTGTACTTAAAGATCGAAACTAATTTTTATTTCAAAATGACAAGTATTTTTATATTTGTAATTTTTATACAATTCTGTTGAAAAATGTTTACATTTTAGTAGCTAATGCTTCCTCTAGAAATTATTTTATAATCTCACAGTGTTTAATAAAGTATAATTCAATACCCGCAGACAATTACAAATCGCGTAAATACATAAAATTAGTACTTTGTATCAAAATTCAACAAATAGAAACTATAATTTTTAATCGTAGTAACTTACAATGAAAATATATTTTGACGTTTTTCATGTCTCTATAATAAAGTAGTCCACGATTTAAATTTAAATTTTTTCACATTAAATGTCAAAAAGTACAGTTCTTCTTAAATGTTGATTATGGCTTTTAAATGTGGTTTAAATGATGAGTGCTATCACGGGCATATCAGTGATACAGTGCATGATGCAAGGTTGTCGTGCTATTTTGAAAAATTAAGACCAAAAGTTCTATTCGCTTAACAAGTACTTACCTTGATTGTATGTCTTTAGATCTTAATTTAGTACTGGGCTGTCTATGGTTAAATTACTTTTCTAGAAAACCTAAACAGAGTATTGTTATTATAATATTAATTATTTACTTTAGACAATAATATCCTGAAATGAATAAAAAAATAATTTGTATTATTTTTAGTATTCAATAAAGATACACATTATCTATCACAACCTGAACACAATTTTAAAAACCGTAAAATATATTTTATAAAATATTTTGTTATAGTTTTTCGTATTAATGTTCCAAAACTATGAAAAAAATATCTTTTTATATGGATAATGATGTGTTTATTTTCTGTCTTATAAAAATTTTGAATTATTATTTGTGGTCAGTTTCTCCACAAATATACATAAACATTCAGAATTAATCAGAATTATAACCAAAATTGTGTTTTCTGAATTTAAGTTATTGTTAAATTCATTGTAATCAATTTTTATTATTATTCTGACTGATGGACATAATAAATGTAGTTATTTTTCAATAAATGGCACTCAGTCTTTAGACATTGGAATATTTACAAATAATCTTTTTTTTAATTTAAAAGTGAAATCGCGCGAAAGACCAGGACAAAAAAATACAATTAGAGCCTACACTATGCTGTATGACCTGTAGTGTGAAGTTATTTGTTTAAAAAAAACTTACAGCACTAAAAATTATGAGTTCACTTTCAAAATAATCTGGGCAATTCTTTAAAATTCATAGCACACGATTATTCCATAGTACTATTAAAATTAATTTTTAAAAAGCTTTAGTTTCACTTAATAGAAATTAATATGTTCTGCTTCATTGTATTTCGAGATTTTGTATTCGTCATCGAAATTACATTTCAAAATCCTCTTATATTGAATTTAGAGGACCAAAAAAATAGTAAAAATTTTTTTCAATATTAATTGCAAACTTTTAGTTTAAAATTTTTTATTTAGTTAATTTAAAAATTATTTAACAAAATTATTTTCGGGATACAATCTTATATATAAAATTCTTTTGTCCGCTACGTTTGTCCAAGTGATTGCCAATAAATTACTAGAAATATACATAACTATTTCCTATTCAAATTTTCTGGAAATAATGAAAAGGGTAAGACGAAGTTTGTCGGTTCGACTAGTTATAAATAATATTTTAGAATTAGAATTTATTCCAGAGATTATTTATAGACATCATTTACTTATTTTTCAGATACAGGGTTTCTTCTTGCAGCATTACGTTTCACTTGGAAGTAAAATTCATGTTTCATTTGAAATATGTTTCATTAACATTTGTAATAGAAAGAAGTCTTCTCCCCCCATTTTTCTTCTCAACAGCAGGAAGAGAACTACATTTTTTACACCTTTCCAATGAGTTCTCTCGGAGAGTACGTTCTTTTCAAATACTCTGAGAATTCTTCAACATCAAATTTCTCTGAAATGAGAAGAGACCAAAGTTTCCAGTCTGGTATTCCAATGCGCGCGCAGAATTCCCTGTCCCTCGTACCACCTGCCCCCGGGTCTACCTTTTCAAAACCTCGACACGAAGTGTTCCACAGTCAACAGTGAACACACACTTCAGTCGAAATCTAAAAGCGAACGGAGTTGGTATGAAAAGCTCTAAAGCTTCGGCGGAAAAAATTACGAAACGCGAAAAGTAATAGAGTTGCGATCTCTCGAGCCGGGAACCATATGACACCATGGGAGCAAATTCGCGAATTTGCAAAAAGTGATTATTTTCAATTTTCATCATAATGAATTTGTGTTTTTAAATTAAGTTTTAAAATTCATTGAAAATATAAAAAAAGGAAAGAAAGAAAATAATGGTTAAAAGGCATTTCATTATTGGTGTGATTTCTGGGTTTGATAGTAATGTGTTGCTGCAGTGATAATAAATTTCCAAGATCCTCCCTTGGAATTCCTCCGATATTGTAAAAGTGATTTAGGAATATATATATATTGAAAGTAAATTGGCTCTGGTTTTCTCGGGAGGAGGGAAAAGTGCAGTGTATGTTGTGCCCGGAACAAGTGCTTGGCAAATAAATATATAGTGGTTCTTGTTCCATTGTGGTGATTTTATCCAGTAGTAGTTTTGATCAGTAATTATTGTGAGTGAGAAAATAAAAATATATATCGAAGAAGTAGTATCAGAAAAAAGGCCAAGTCTTCAATTAATTTAAGTCTTCAATAGAATAGAGAAGAAATAAAAGTCAATGCATAAGAGAAGCATGAAGCAGTGCAGTGAGTCTGTGTTGTTCCACTTAATGCTATTAGCATGTTTATCACATGCCACGAGCAGTGGTCTGGAGCAGCAAAACAACGACCCATCATCCGGCCAAGTGAATAGATGCCGGCAAGGATGTTTATATAAGGTGGGCTTTGCTTTCTTCTTCTACTCAGTACTCACTTGACGTACCATGTTTTATTTTTTGTATTTATCAAGTAAAGAAACAGACGCAACAAGAAAACACGAAGAACGAAAGTAATTAAAGTGCGTAAATAGAATAATTGCTCAAGGAGATAAAAATTTAAGTACTTTCTCATTATCAAAGCACAAAGAAGTGTCTCTTTGTCCAGCACAAAAGTGCGTTTCTTTGCAAACAAAACTCCCAATTTCAAGTGTTTAATTACAAAGTTTGTCGCCAATTATTCAAGCTTAAAATTCAAACTTTGCAACAGACAATTTTACGGCCCCGTCCAAAAGTTATTGTTTAATATATAACAATAAAAACCGGCAGCGGTTTTCATTTGTTTTGAATTCGCAAAACCATAAAATTAAATCCCCCAAAATATTTGCAGAGATAAAAAAGAGAGCGATTTGTTAGGTTTGTGATCCGATCCATTTTAAAATCATAAAAATACATTCCAGTTTTTTGTTTCAATTAGCAAAAAATTGTCACCAGATTCCGAGATAAAATTTTAAAAAAAACGTTTTTACGTAAAAAAATTATATTCTAAATCAATAAAAGAATTTATTGAAACTACCAAATGTCCAGAAAATCAAATCAAATTACGCCCAATACCCGTAGTTGGTGTTTAATAATTTACTTTAAAGGAAAGTTTGAAAAGGACCTTTTCTCTATTTAGGATATTTAATTTACTGAAAAATAAATAAACGTAAATTTTTAAATAAACAATTAATGTCGGCACGTGTTCTGTTTTTCATCTAGAAATCTTATTCAAATCAACAAATTATACGGTATAAAAGATTCTCTTCAATAATTAGTGAAAAAAATGTAAAAGATGAAAACATCAATCACATAAGACATTACTTATACTATTGCAAGGATGAATACTCCTATGAATGAACATTAGAAAAATATCGGAAAATCTATCAAATTGTAATCTATAATATTTATCAAAATACAGTTGAATCCGGTTATATTTTAATCGATGGGAAATGGATTGGCCATCTTAACCGGACGTCAATTGAAAAACATAAACAAAATTAAAATAGTTTTTGTCAATATATCCATAATTATTCATTTTCATAGAGATATAATATATAGTGATAATGAGTTAAATTCACATATAAACATTTCTTTCTTATTGTTGTCATATTAATATAACCGGTCACAATTTCCAACAAAATCAACTAAAAACCGGTCATATTAACAGGATGATCTTTATAAGCATTTCTTTTTAACCGTCTACTCGTATATTGTAATACTTTTTAATTGAAAACCAAACTTTGCTTTGAAATTGGACATATTAAGCGGATGGTCACTATTGGCAGAGTTATATTTAAGGGATTTTTCTGTATAAATATTTTTTTAAAAGCTTAAATATTTTTGATGAATTTTTTAAAAATATGAATAGATTTGATTTGGAATAAATCATAAAATAACAATTATATTTCTCAATGTTTGATAAAAGGCTTTATTCAAATTTAAATATTTATCTCATTCTATAATGTGCAATTAATAGTAAGCAAAATAAATGACTGTTAAAATTTGGCTTAAAGTAATTTATGGGACTTCAACTGGTATTGCTCCAATTCAAGTTAAAAGAATTAATATTGTAACATCAAATCAAAATAAAATTTGATTAATAGGATAAAATTGTATTCCTTGAAATTTGTCTAACATATGACAATTATTCCAAGTCATTATTTAAATATATATATATAATATAATATATAAACATCTAAAAGCCGTTGAAATATTCTTTATTTTTTGTGTTTAAGTACCGGCTTATGATTTTGTTTTTTTTATAAAACTTATTTAGGGTTTTCTGCATAAATTCAAAAATTCGGTCAATTTTGAAAAAAATATATATATAATTTTCGTAAGTACAAAATACAGAAATGAGACCTTTGTATTTGTATTAAACAATTGTAATTAATCACTATTAAATTTATAAGCCTTTCGTAAAAAATGTGCTTTTTAATTTGAACAAAGGAAATTGAACATATTTAAATGTTTTGGAAAATACAATAATTTAAAGTGTGCAAAAACTGATTATAAAGAATAATTTTACGACCTGTTCCTCTACTGAAAAGGACCATTAATCACAATCTTAGTTTGGGAGGATGCGGGGCTATCACTATACTCTTCAGTTCAGTCGGAATCTTATTATTCCAGTGTTATCGTAGAATATCATTTATTACGGTGAAATTGAGCTCATCCCATTTTATTACAATCGCATAATGAACTTGGCCTGAAAAGCCCGCAAAAAAGGAAGGGTACCGAAGTTGGCTGCCGGCATCACAAGCAGCGGAGCGTTGCCGTTGTCGTCCTTATCAAAAGCCGGTGCACGTCATTCGGAATTTTTTAGCTGCTGGGCACGAAAGGGGGAGATGGGGGAGGACTTGTGATTCGAATGGCGCAAGAGACGAGTTCGGTGCTCCTTTCTTCTGCTAGTTTATTTGTCCCTGTTTTGTTGTGCTCTTCATTTTTTCCAGCTATTATTTTTGTTGCTACAAAACTATGCTCTCTGTGTGTAATACCATTACTCACTTTTTATGGCATCGCGAAAATAACTTTGTGAGATAATATTCGATGGCACCGAGACATAAATTTGTTATTTTGTTTTGCTTTCGGTGGTAGTCGCAAAAATTCTCTACTCTAGGAATGTGTATTTGTTGTGTGCAGAGAGCAAATTCCACCCCGGTTTTTATTTTGGCACACGAAAATTTATTGACTATGTTTAATTTTACCCCTCCCCGGGTATTTTGTTGTTGCTGCTGGTCTTCTTCACTGGGGAGGTCGTCGCATACGTCGATGACATTTCATTGTACAGCTTTATGGGACATATCCCCGAGTGCGGATGTTTGGAGATAGCTTTTGTTGTGTTCCTCGCCACCCCTCTTTCTCTCTCTCCCCCCTTGACGTGTGTGTGTTTATTGTAGAGCGCACCGGTGTATTATCATTTAATGCCTTTAATGGCGAAGTAAAGTTTGCAATAAAAGTTATAGGGATTTGGGGCCGTCCTTACAAGTCAATGACAGCCATCCCTTGTTTTTATTTCCCTTTCTAATGC
>JXOV01000476.1:273-28245 GCA_001014945.1 Clogmia albipunctata | reverse complement strand
GTATGTAGGTACTCGCTGCAGGGTTAAATTTCTTCAGTTAGTTAATAGTTTAGTCAACCCAATATATAAATATGTGATGTGATCATTTTGAACCAGACTGACTCAAACGAACCCCACAGCTTCTCAAAAGAAAATTCGATCAACCTCTTCGTTAATTAACCTCAAAATATAATTTTTGTTGTCTGCGGGTATTGAATAATGTATAACTAAACAATATATGGTTATGAGCTCCTTTCTAGAGAAATCATTGGCTACTAAAATTGGTGGGATTGTATAAATTTCTTTTACAGTATTTATAAATAACAGTTCTATAATATTTTTAATGGCCAGATTACTTTTTAAAGACAAATGTTTATGTAACTTTTTAACTGAAAACTTTTTCATATATGATATAAGTATTAATACCACAAACATTAAGAAAACACAATTTACACTTAACGAACATTAACCAGTTTGAGTAATTTACAAATATTAAAAATTTGAAAAATCTTCTTTTTTCCAATATCTGTTTTGTGATAAAAATAATATAGAAATACAATCTAGATAAATTAGTCTAATAATTTTGGTTTATAAAAACATTTAAACATCTGAATGTTTGAATTAAATTGTTCTATTGTCTTAACGTAAGACAATGAAGAATGTAATTTAAATATTTTGATTAAAATAAATGATTCTAAATAAGTGTATTTTCTCAACAACTTTAATTTAATACATATTGCAGTACTTTAAATTTTGATAAATCTAGGAAAATCTTGTAATTCAATGTAGTGATATTTTAACTTATAATATGGAATATAAATTCTATCATAATAAATAAAATAGAAAAACTTAATAAAAAATTGTATTGGTACCCGCAAATATATAAAATTTAATTATTTACTTCAAATTTGTTCATTCTTAAAATCTACTTTTACTTTTATAAAAACTGGGTCAATGATATAATTGGTATAATTTCCCAATTTGAACAAAAGCATTTATTATTAAACCTAATAACTGTCTACGAAATTGGTTTTCTAATGATTCATCCAATGGGCAATTAAATGATTTTTGTGAAAATTAATAACGGCTTACTTTAAGCATGAAAATGGCAATATAAGAGTTACGAGAGATCAAATGTTTCCCATGAGATTTTGATAATTTTGACAAAAAGAATTTTACTAAAATTGTTTAAAAATATATTTAATTCGTAAAAAAAATAAAATAATCTCATATTTTAGAATAGAACTAAATTTCAATACAATTAACCAGTGGAACATTGTTAAAAGATAACAAATGCAACTTTTAACTAGAGAGTTCCATACAAAAGTTTGTGAAGAATATAATATTAATTTTATTTTCGAGCTCAAATCTAAAAGAAAATTACCTATTTAAAACTGAAGAGATAATGAGTACATGGTTAACTTAAAGCCCTACATGTAATCCAATTTAAATGATGATAAATTTTCTGCTTGTTTAACAAATTTTCAATTTGAATGATATTGATACAATTTATTGTTCCCTAAAATGAACCTAAAAGTCGAATAATGAGCATCAAAATGATCTGGTCAATTTTCTCATTATCGTATTATTGGGTATTTGTTTAGTCTTTCTTGTTTTTCGTCTAATCTCTCTCTCTCTCTCCTTCTATATTCGTGATGCGTCCAAATGAAAATCAAAGACCGACGCATTTATTTACCTTTAGCTTGAATTGATGTTTTCGTTAGGGACCGTGAGATAATTCGGATAATTGAACACATCTTGATTAGATCCAAATAAAGCAATCACAATTAGAAGCCGTCCGTGAAGATTAGATTAGAGAACCAAGGAGGCTGCTGCAGAGATTGTGTCACTTTTTTGTTTCGTTTTCATCAATTCCACTTTTTTTTTGTTTTTTTTTTGTTGTTCTCCTCTGGACAGCATCACTTCACTTTCTATTCTTCGTCAGTGTTCTCCTCTTTAGAGAAGTTAGAATTAAAAGACTTCCAGCCGAGGAAAAATTCACGGAATTTGAATCTAGTTCCCATCGAGTTCATCGGTTTCGATTTAGGCTCGTGTTCTCGTTCTTATAATATTTTTGTTTAAAGATTTATGTTCGGTTAATTTCTTTCGGATAAGAGTACGATGACCAACGGGGGAATTCGATTATATTTATAATCAATTCCATGTGCAATGGACCGTGAAAATTTCTCAGAAATTAATCTATTATCTTATTGATTAGAGATTATTTGAAAATTTGAAGAAAAAATAAAAATTTACAATATGATATGTTTGCATAAAAATATATTTATCAAAATTCTATTGAAAATTTATTACATTTTAGTATCCAATGAATCTTCTATAAACTTCTTTATAACCCTACAATGTTTAGTTAAACATTATTCAATTCCCGCAGACAATATGAAATAATGTAAATACACAATAATTATACTTTGTAACAAAGTAATTTTAGAACTTAATGAATATATTTTTTACTTTTTTCATGCCTCTGCATTGAAGTAAGCTGTGATTTATTACTTATACACAAATAACATATAACAAAACTCTTCTTTCGAACTTTTTCCTTGAATAACTGAATATTCCACTTTTTTCTTACTACAATCAGTTGATTGGACGAATATGTTTTTAAAAGTATTGAATTGATAATTTTACAATAAAGGACGAACTAAAGTTATTTTGATAAAAACAAGTTCAATATTAATTAATGGAAAAAAAATTTTCTCATTTTAATAACATTGCCGAATTCCTAGCGAATTATATTGTAATGACTATAAAATATAAAGAAAATGAACGGATTGACTGGATTTGTTCTATTAATTGACTACACTGAAAACAAGAAGAAATGTCTTAACCCGTTGGTTGAGGTAAAGAAAGACAACCTATGTTCCTTACAGGAATTGAAAGGAAATTTTTTAATGTAATATTCTTTCAATATTTAAAAAAATATATAAAAATCTGTAAAAATGATGTTCAGTTTTGTGAAGTTATTAGTTGAAAATAAGGTTTAGTAAAATATAATAATTATGAATGATTAATATTTATTACATTTTTTATGATAAAATATTATTATTAAAATTGTAGAATATAGAATTTTTCATCTCAAAAGAAAAATTTGCTCTTATATTATTAATTGAACTCGAATTGAAAATTTATTATAACAAACAGAAATTCTTATTATGTTTGAACACGAAACCAATACCAGTTCACCAATTAAGGTTTTAATTTAAATTTTGTAAACAATTTAATTTAAAGACTCATATAAACGTTAAAATAGGGAATGATGAAAACGTCCTGTCTTTTTTGCATGAATCGTCTCGAAAAAGTTCTATGAAATTTATAGAGGACGGAAGTCGGGACGGCGAATACCGACTCCCAACTATGTTTTCATTTCCGTTCTTTTGAAAATAATAATGAAATATTATTTAATAAATAAATTTAAAATAGTTCAAAAACTTCATATAGAAAATATTTTACAATATAAGAGTTGTTATATAATACGGATTAAAAAAGAAGCTATTTGAGAATGAGTAATAAGTAATTTTTGTGAAATAATAAATGATTCTTCCCTTTCTATCGGTATAATCATTAAATTTGAAAGCCAAATACACTTTCTGTAAGACCTAATAAATAATGACACTTTTCAAAAGTTAAATTGAAAGAGTTTCCATAAATTTGTCTGGTTTCAAGATATATAAAAATAATTGTAATAGTTCTTTAAAGTTAATGTCTCCTAAGTATCGGAAGCTTTTAAAATAAAACTCTAAACTTTCACAAATTAATAAGATTCACTATCAGTACCTATTGAACTTTAAAAGGTTATAATAATTTATGATATAAATAGGTTTCTCTAAGAGAAGGAAAGGAATTTTAAAGTTTGGTCACCCTAACCAGAAGTGACATCGGAAATTCTTAAGCCATTAGAGGTGAATTAATTAGAATGGTTTTCAAGAAATGGACCAGTTTTCTCTCTCTGTTCTTCACCTATTCATGGGTAATGCTATAAATTACCTGGTGAAAATTACATAAATGACGGCTTGAACTTGTTCCCAAATGAAAATGAAAGACTCGGACTCGAGTCTGTCAACAAACTTCATTTCCCTCTCTCTATCTCCCTTGCCTCCATTTTTCTATTTACTTATTTAATAAACTTTATTATGAATGAACCAGTTTTTATGCGAGTGGACAAGAGAATTCACTTTTTAATTGAATCATTACTCTGTTATCTAATTAATTGACGTTTTGGAGCATGTCCAGGGGCCTCAAACCACTCTTGAACTTCAATTAAAGCGGACAAACAAGCCTCAGCCGACAGCCTAATTAAAACACTCCAAATACAAGGCATCATTTTCGAATTTTTGACAATGAAAACGTGTAATTTTAATTTTCGAAAAACACGAAAGAGACACACCTTTGTCCAGAGATCGAGCGAGCGCCACAAAGCTAATGAACTCGTAAAGATTATTAATCATATTATCCATATCGGAGACAGAATTAAATGGAGACCGGGCATAAAGAGGTTCTTTTCTTGTTCACATGTTGTAAATCATGATATCTTATATTGGTTCTAATACTAAACTTTTATGTGTTTTCTTTTGATATTGCTTTGTTTTTATTGAAAGATCATTTCTCTCTATTATAATAAAATAATAGTTTTATAGCATCAATATTAAGAAATAGTTTTTTTGGTCCAATTATCTTATAAATTTTGTCAAATATTTGTTTTTGACAGTTCTTTTCTTATACAGTAGGAATTCCTTATTTGTTGATGATAAATTTGAGACCCATCTCTTTATTTGCGATCGAAAATTTTAGTATTTGCGTATCATAATGGATTCTATGGAATATAGTCTTTACGGAATGATGGAAGATATTTCACAAGACAAAATACATCTGAAATACAAAAGAATTATTAAAAGAACTAATTACATATTTCTTTATACAAATTAAAAAAATGGATTGGTCACGCCACAAGGTCACAATAAATACAGTCCAAATATAAAACATATAAATACCAGTCATGTTCCTCAGAATTTTTGGAACATAAACCCGGAAGAAGAACAAGAAGTAATTTTACTTGAAACATTTAAATAATTTAAATGTTTAAATGTTATAATCTAAAATAATTATACTCTTAAAATATTTCAAATTATCGAGTTGTACGAAATATGAAAAGATATATATTACTGGTTATAATTTATTTTAATAATACATTCTAGTAACATAAAACTGATATTATTGCGCTCCAATAACTTCTGTCAAACTCGGTGTGATAACCTAACACATGTGCTTTAAAGAATTCTTCAAAGCACTACACTTTTTTTCATTGCAATTGGGATAGTGGTTCACCTTTAAAATCCTTAATTTTTTGTTGAATTTTCTATATCCGTATAATTCAAAATTATTTAAAATTTATGTGAAAGTAATGAAGATAATGAAGTTTTTACTGTAAAATATTGACGTTTCTATGAAAATAATTAAACAAAATATTATATAAAAACCTCACTTTATTAAAAAAAATCTTTGACCTCTATGTCAATACTTGTATAAAAATATACTAATCCAATCAGGAAAACAGTTTATCGAAATTCAGTAATTTTTTTTAAATATAAAGATTTTCTGTAGTTTTTTTTTGACTATCCGAATGAAGGTATGAAAATTTTATTGGTGTGTGGAACAGAACAACATATATTTCTATAAAAATTCAAAGAATTATAGAGATTTTAGATATAAATTATTTTAAAATGCATAAAATTTTATATAAAACTCGGTCGGGAACTTCTTTAAAACACTCAATACGCTAATGACTTTCAAGAATACTTGTGTTTAATAAACCCTTATCTCTTCAACTTAGTTGTATAATACATATATAAAACTATTATATTTTAATTAATTAACAATTTTATTTAAAAGACGTTACTTCAGAGTTTATTCAAAGTTAATTAAGAAATAGTCTAATAACGAATAATATTTATTCAATTTCACCCAAAATTTCTCAAACTTTTATTATATTTATTATTTAAACAATCGAAATGACATTTTAACAACCCAAACTGTGAAAATAAATACTTAAAAATAAATCATCTATATAATCATTTTATTGTTTTTATTAAAATCTAATTTGGAGGCTATAAAATTCCTGAACATGCTGCATGAAAGTGAAATGAGAAGAGCATTATTATCTCTCTTGTTTAATCTTTCTCCCCATCGCGGCGAGTTGCATTTTCTGGTCAAAGACCCTTCTTAAACCGAGTGCGTGGACCACAAGCAACATCTTGACTTGATCTCGTACACAATTAATTACACCTTATTGGGACCGGGCTTTAATCATTAATCAAAGGGAGCCTTTGTGAGCGCTAAGTGCCCGAATAATAACATTTAAATTACCCGGCAATATCTTTGCCTCTTTTTTTCTATTTATCCATCTTTTTGTTGCTGGTGGTACTTTTGATATTACGAATCCCATTGGAGGCATCTCTCGTGGACCAGGAATATTTACAGGTAATTTAATTTAATTTTCCGCCGACGTCTCTCGCTCGGTTGGAAACAAATCTCCCATTTCTCGCCCAGCTGGAGAAGATATTTTTATTTGAACACCAAGTACAATGATCCACAAGTGATCCAAATCAGATTCACAGTCCCTTTCCATTTCTATCATTTTTTTCTCCATTTACCATCTCTCAAATTATGGTATCATATTGGGAAAATATTTGTTTGTACATATTTTGAATAAATAATGATTAAAAGTATGTTGAAAATTTATTATAATTATTAACAAAAAATAATATTTTAACCAAAAAAGTTCATCTAAAATAGCTTATAAGCACATTAACAATGATTTTGCTCGAAATTTGTATGTTTCGTTACTACTTCGGAATATATTTTTAGTATTAACCAAAGCAGCTCAAATCAATATGAGTTGTCTAGGTTTTTAAATGTTGAATGTGTGACGTCATTGACTGCACTTTTGTTTATTGTATTAGTTTTCACCCGACTTGAATTAAGAACTAAACACATGTGTATCATTATCTTGACTCCATATTTTACCGATATTTTAAAACTATTTATTTCAAATTTCAATAACTTTTGGGAGTCGAGATAATTTTTGGTGATAAATATTGCATTTTAGAATAATAGTTATTATGATCAAATAATATAGTATTTTTGTGCGTTTTTAGTCATTTTAATAGTTATTTATACAGCAAGGTCAATAAGTTGTTTTGAGCTTAGCGAGTGGCCCAGTATTTATGCTCTATGTTTATTAACCGTGTTTTTATACAAAATTTTATGCAATTTAAAATATATTAAATTAACATGAAATCGTAAAAATTCTTTAAATTTGTATAGAAATATATGTTGCTCTGCTTCACACTTTATACCAGCTTTTGTTGCTTAATGTGTAATGCGGGAAAAGGATAGAACATTCCTAAATTAAAAATAAATTCAAATAAACCATTGTAACGTTTTCGCAATTTTGTTAAATTTTAATTTTATTGAACCGATCACTAAATTTAGAGAAACTTTATTGGTAATTGCTTTGTATTTCTCCGGTACATTTTCTTATCTTTGAATAATAGTTTTCAATGATGTTTACGTTTCTATTTCATAACAAAATGTTGATTCAGAACAGCATTTTTTATGTAACTGTAACCTTGTTGTTAATTAATGATATTCGCCAGACATATTTTTTAGTAATGTTTATAATATACAGTATACACCAATAGGCGCGTATTATTAATGGTGAGATCTAATATTTTGAAAGTTCTTCTCGGAAAATGATATTTTTAAATATTCATATCGTAATAATACGAAGAATTTATTTTTTTTTTTGTATAAAAACAGTGGTTTGAATATTTTTATAAGACATTTAAATTTTCATTTAACAATATTTCGAAAAGAAAATTTAAAATATTCAAAGGGTCAAACAGCCAAGAAAGAGAGAAATGCAATGGAATGTGGGTTTATCTTTTGAATAATTTGCACGTTTCTGGAAAAGGAGAGATGGGAAAAGACTAGAAATGCAGCTTATCAAGCGAAGAGATGCGAGAAGAAAGTGGTCGAACAGGAACCGAAGATGCTGTCATCTTCAGCGATCGGTATGACACAGAAAGAAAGAAAGTTTATCCACCAATACCAATGAAATCGAAAGATCTCTTCTAATCTCTTCTTTCATTGACAAAAAAAGTTCTTCTTTAGTTCTACTAAATGAATGAAGAGGTCTTCCAATTTTGATGGCCATTAATAAGGCTGATCATTACCAGGTAATTATGTTTGGGAAATGCGATGGCTATTAATCTTGATCGCCTCCACCACAAAAGTAGACAAAAAAGGAGGAATGATCGAGAGATCCAATGATTTATAGACAAGAGTAATGTAGTTTGTCATGTTTTGATGTTTCCCCAAATTGATGCCATTAATTCCAGAATTAATTATGTCTCGCGTAGGTGAACAAGCCTCTCCAAAGATGACACCCATTGATACGCCACTTTTACTGGACATGTTAATGATGTTGTTTATTATTTGTCAAGATTATCATTTAATACTGAGCAAACATTTAGGAATAATAGATAAAATCTTACTTTTTTTAACTGTTATCATGAGTTCGAATTATCAGATGGTTCAATTGCTGCTGTTCAATAATTTTTTAACAGAAAAGGCGAATGAAATGCTTCAACAACAGATCTACTGTTCGAATTATCGAGTATTGGACGTCAATGAGATATTAAGTGATTTTGTTAAAAACAATAGTTATATTTCGTTCGAACTGCCGAGACCATAAAAATGTAGTGATTTAGTTTCAAATTTCAAGAGATTTTGTAAGGAACTCGTGATAACTTGGAATTTAACGTGAGTTCGTTTCTATTTTTAAAAGGTTCGCTTTCAGTAATATTGTTTTACAAAGAGGTTAGATTTACTAATTGAGAACAATGATTTAAATATTGTGAAAAAAGTATAATAAAATTAAAGAGGTCTAAAAAATAAAAACACGAATAATGAAATTTTTAAAACTAAAATATTGATAGTCTTCAAATACATAATGCCTTTTCTTTAACAACAACCGTTATCGAACTTGGTCTTATCAATTGGTTTTATTATACGTAAGCAGAATTTTCAAATACCCTTTCTATATATTTGACAATCTTACACAATTGACAAATGAATGTCATGTCTACAATTCATTATTTGTTGTGATGTTATTGGCACCATGAACAAATGATTCTATATAGAGTCTGTGTATGGACAGGTTTTGCCATTAAAACAGAACACACAAACTCAAAAGAAGACCACTCCTTTAAAGAATTTTATATGTACGTACTCATTGAATGGCAGCATATTACTAATATCATACAACGATCCGGTTTATCTCTTCGATTTTGTGCACATTATCAAAACTTTGAAAACCGGTCTGGCGAAGAAAAGGTGTCTACCTTATCTCAATTAAATATGATCCCGACTCGATTTCAAACATCTGGCCAACATATATATGAAATATATTCTTATCTTACTTATAGTATTTTTTAACGAAAATTATATTCGTTGAACTTTGTACTATGCAGAAAAAACTATTTTATTCTAAAAGTTTCAGTTTTTTAAAGAAAAAAAAGACAATAGAAAACATTATTTCAAATATCTAAATTGGAAATACCTCTTTAAAAAGGTAATTGTGCGTAACCTGATAGAAGTGCCAGGGCTTAATTTCATACAAATCAGTTGGGCCCCATATAAAAAAGTCGAAACCCAAATTTATCTTTTCGCCCATTCATTTTAAACGTGTTTTTGACTGCCAATATAAATATAGACCAATTCAAAGTTAATCTTAGTAACCATCTTGCTTTATGCGTAGAATTGAAAATGTGTCCAAAACGCTTAAATTTCATTTCGAACCAAGCAAAAAAGACTGTTAGAAAATATTTCAAATTATATTAAGATAAAAAGTATTACAATAAAATGGATTTTAATAAGTTAAACATTAAATTGGAGGTACACTTATCGTATAAAGCTTAAAACAAAAAGGTCGATTGTCACTTGTTAACAAAGCCTATTATTACAGATTAAAAGAAATCTAATCAAAAATCGTTTTAGATATGCATATAAATAACAGAATCATAATTCACGCCTTGTAGCGTCTTCAATTAGCTTAACAATTTGCTGAAATGCGATGACAATACGTCAATTTGTGCCAAAAATTGACGGTATTGACAAGAGAAAATGACATTATTAAATTGTCATTACATGACTCGAGTTCTTTGGGGATAATCACCGTTATTGTTTCACCGTAGTTGTCGCCTCATCATATTGACAATGATAGTTAAGTTCCGTCAATTTCCTCGCACAATGGCATAATACAAGTAATGTAAATCGACCGGATCGCAGCAGCCCATGAAGCGCCAAGCCATAAAATTGCCGATTTTGTTTTTCTGTTTAACAATCGTTTTCATGGATTTCGGTTTTGCTGTCAATTTTTACGTCTGGCAATTAGCTTTTGAGAGCCCAAGAAAAGCGAAATTATAATTCGGTGCGATCCGGTGAATAGATAACTGAAAATTAATTGAAAATACAACAAGAGCAATTATAAAATTATACAAGAATGTGGTGTTGTGTGTGTGTGAAATAAATACATAATTAAGCTAAACAAACTGAAGAGGAGAAAGACTTTTTACTCCATTCACAACCAACTCCTCTTCGTTGTCTTCGTTTCCAGCTTATCACTCCCCAATTGTTACGATTTTCGAGACGTGGATAAAGTGATGCAATTTGAAATGTGTGAATGAAAAGTGAAATCATCACAAAAATGCGACCTCAAAGTGGGAAGCGGAAATTCAAAAGAAAAAAAAACAAAAAAGACTACCAAGCAGGTGATGTGCCTCATTTAAATTTATGTGTCAGTTTATTAATATTTATACATTTATGCTCAACAGATTTTCGTATTATGGTGACCCACAGTTTTATGTTCGAAAAAGAATTTATGTAAAAAGAAAAACAAATAAAATTTTGAGAAATTTTTAGATAATGAATATTTTATTAATTGATAAAACAGCCCACGTTCTATCTCACGATCATAATTTAAAAATAACAAATATTTTGATTATATTGAATTCCGATGACCAAAACTATTTCCTTTAGTTCATTAAAAACAAAATATAAGCAAACTGTTGACTTTCGTATTTGTCCAAAATATTTTTATAGCAATATTTACATATTATGTGTTCAAAGAGCATAAATTCATTCAAATTAAGTAATTGGTAAATATAAATGTACATAAATTTAATATTAACCTAACTAATGACCGTTTTAGATTCCATATTTTTGCAACTGGTAGTATCAATGTCACGAATTTTAGTTATAAGATTAAATTTCAAAAAATGATAATTAGTGATGTCAAATATCGATATCAATGATTACTGATTACTTTTTTTAAAGTATCGAATTTTCATTATTCGATATTGATACTTTTGATTATATGGACTTAGTATGAAATATCAAGAGATTTTATAGGTAACTCATGATAACTTCGAATTATTGAGAGTTTCAAATTATCAAAGATTTAAATTATCGAGAGTCGACTGTATATGAGAATTTTATTTTAGCCTTCTATTAAAAAAAACCACAGAATAAATTAAGTTTGTAAAAATTCCCATAAAAATCGAGTTCACATTCTCTACAAGTGTTTTTTCCCAGACACAAAAAAAAACAAAAAAAAACCACAAAGAACCACGAAATTTCATTTTCGTCAATCGATAGTCCCAGATTTGCGAGGCCATTAAAATCCCGTAAATCACTTTCTTGAGTATGTACGAGAGCTCTTTCTCTCTGCTCAGTCAGAAGCGCTGAAAAAGAATAAGAGAAAACAAAACCGGTTGTTCTTAGGCGGCCATGAAAATCGCCATGAGTGACCCAGAATCGGGTTCCAAAGTGTCACCTCGTTCATTGGTCCACTTTTTTCTCTGATTTTTAAGCGTTGTCATCGCTTATTTGCATTTGATCTCGACTCATTCACTATTTTCGAGCTATTTGTCCGACAATTCCATCAGAGATAGAACACAAATTATCACAACTTTCTGTTTACTCTGTGAAGATCATCTTCTTAGCCTACTTTGATTAAAGAAAAAAAAATAAAACGAGGGAAACAGATCAAATTAGCTTTTTCAAAATTTTTCTCGACCGATATTCTCTAATTTATGTTTGTTGTCGTCCATTTCATTTTGGATTTCAATAAATTAGCATCACAAATGGTTGGATAATATTTGTGTTCAATTTAAATGAGAATGTAAGAAGAAATTACGGTCATTGGTTCAAGTATTACTAACAACTTATAAAGACATTTTATGTCATCAATTGTGTTTACCTATTAAGGAGTTAAGTAGTTCTTTTGTCGTAAGTGAAATGTAATCCATTAGAGGTGTGTAAGTTAAATAGAGAGATCAAACTGCTCTATATGGTTTGGTTTCGTATTTTTTGTATTGATATTATATCTATTTTTGTCTATTTGCTGTTAAATAGTTATTTGTGTTACAAGGGTGTAAAGTCAACTGTTTTTTAACGAGTGAAACGAGATTAACGAGTGTCAAATATTCGAGCCGAAAGCGAGTGTTTCATAATTTCCGAGTTAAAAAACAGGACTTTACACCCGAGCAGGACATAATGTTTTTTGCATTCCACTCATGAGCACTGAAATTTTCGCAATTTCACATTAAATTTCATTATTTACAAGGAAAATTTATAAATTCACTTTTTTTCACAAATGTTTCAAGTGAAAACTGAAATTGTGATGTTACCGTTAGCGGTTGGAGGTTGCTTCCTCTTAACAAGTTCATATGGTCATAAGGCAAATGCCTATTTTATTGTTGACTTTTGTTTGGTGTGAGTGAGCACTTCATATTGTCACTTTTATAAACTTCCATTTAGGCAAAACATTGTTTAGCTTTAGAGTGCATCTAACTTAATCTTTAAATTTATTAAATTTTAGAAATAAATATTTAAAATAATCAAACTTAATTTCAAACCCTTTCAAAATTATTTTTCCCAACTTCAAATAACTAAAAAAATTGAAGAACACGTGAAATTTACTATATTAACCACATAAAGATATTATTGTCTTTCAGTACATTTTAATGAAAAGCTTTAGGTCCTTGTATTTAAATATTAATAATTACAAGAAGTAATAATTGTCTTTAATAAAATTTAAAGTACCGTTTCATTACAACAATATGGCAAATCTGTGCAAACTGTACTTAATATGTCTTTTAAAAACCATATCTTTATGTTTTAAGTATTGTAGTTATTTTGACAATTGAGTTCAAGATCACCACTTTACAGCAATCTTTATTGATATAATTGCACTTTTGCATTAGTATGCTACAAACAACTCATTTAAAAAGTGTAATTTATTTAAAAGGTCAAATTTCTTCAACTCAAATTTGCAAATTGTTATAAAAGAATTAAATATTTAATTATAAACAATAAAACTGTGTTGGGTTAATTAGCAGAGTAAGCAGAAATTACTTGATTCATTTTTGAACAAAATGTAAACTGTTATAATCAAAGATTATAAAAAATACTAAAAATTTTTTAACTTGTGTTTGAAAAAGATTTATTATAAAACTCCGTTTCTCTAAACTATTATCATGAATTATAAATAAAGATCGTTCGTCATAAGATTTCATAAGTAAATTAGTGAAAATTAAATTAAATGATTTATTTTTATTTTAACGATCGTAACTTATCGCAAGATCACTAAAATGTGATCCACGACTTTGTTTTCCCTTTCACAAAATAACCCACAACACAACAACAGCAGAAGAAAACCCTCTCTCATGGAATCGGCCATTAAGTGAAGATTCAAATGTCTCGTCCAATTATAACAGACTTCAATTATTTCCAGCAACATCACATTTTCACTTGACTGAAAGCACAACTTGTTTTTTATATTTATATGTATGAAAATGTGTGATCGCAGCACACTTTGGGCTTCTGAAATGCGATGTTGATCGTGAAATGGGCAAAGGCGAGAAACCTGAGATCGCCACAAGATCACTGTGTTTTCTGTAAATTTACGTGTGTGGATCGATGATGATGACCCGAAAACCTCGACCGGATCCCCGAAAATAACAGAGAAAAAACAAACACACAACACTTTCATCTCTTCTCGCTTTGGTCCAAATCTGAGCGTGAGGTGTTTTGTGATCTTCGCCACTAAAGATCGATTTTTCTCTCCCTAATTGCCGTGCAATTTTTGCCAATTTTGCAGTCGGTTAATCACATTGTGATCGATCATCATCATCAGCAACATGAACAAAGTGGGTCTGTGCTGTCCGACTCTATGTAGTTTAAAAACCGTGTAATTGAAAATGAAATGGAAATGGAAATGAAGAAGAATTGATCAGCGAAAATACCCATTCAACGGTCTTCTCTCTGGCACAAGTCGAACAGAGAAGAGAAATGATCGTGACACAAATGCTAAAGGTCGAATTGTTCTTTCTACACCAGATCTTCAAGGGTGATCGTGAAAATTTCCCTTAATTAGTGCACTGTGGTTTTTTTTAAATGAATAAATTATTTCATATTTTGACATCAATAAATGAAAAAGAAATAATTTTAATAAGATGCACTATTGGCCACATGGTTTGTCTATGTAATAAGCTTGGAAATATTATATAATAAAAGAATGAAAACAATTATTACTTAAAGCATTAAAAACTTGATTGTCAATATTTTTTAATTTGTGATGAGCAACACGTTGTGATAATCTTATTATAATTCATTTTACTTGGAAAAGTTATTCATTACTAATAGGAAAATAACGGCACTGAAGTATTATCGCGTTAATTTTTTCATTGTTCTCTGTATCCATTTCTGGCAGAACATATATCTCACTTTTATGAAACAGAATTGAACTTTCTCAAGAACTGCAAACCGGTCCGATAGATAATTACAATTGGCGACTATTGTTGAAGTCCTGATCAAAATGATAATTCTAAATACTTGTTGAAGACAGTTTGTTGTTTCACAAATTTAAATTAACTTATTTTATTTTAATTTAATAAAAACTAAATAAAGTCAATCATAGATTTATTTATTATTGAGAATTTTTAATAAATCTGCAAACATTTTGAATTTTTTAGATACATTATAAATTTATATTAAATGAATAAATTTTGTAGCAATCAACCAATTAATTAAAAATTTCAAGCCCCAGTAATGTCCCACATACTTCAGTAGAAAATTTAAGTAACGTGAAATACAAATTCTAATAGATTTAACAAATTTTTAAGTGCTTTAAGTGAGAAATCCAATCATATAATACATTAATTATTCCACATTTTAGTAATTGAATTAGCTAATAAATGTAGAAATAATCAATCAAATGCCTGAAATTCAATTTTATTGATTGGGAATTGCTGAATTTCAATATTCATTGCATTTTATTCAAATGAATTTCATAAATTATACGTTAGTTACATAAAGTTTATTTATTTCATAAATTAAATATAAATGTTACATTCAATCTTGTTATGGAATTTCTTAAAAGATCATGTTTTTTAACTCAATCTTTTTGCAAAACATTTAAAAAATGTTGTCATAGCTTTCAAATGGCCATTTTAATAATATATACTACAATTTATACTTATTTCAAAGTTTCGTTTGTTCTATGATCATTTTTCTTTTATAGAATTCTATTGAAAAATTTTAACATTTCAGGAGCTAATTCTTCCTCTAGAAAGTGCTCTATAATACCATCTTATTCAATTATGTATTTTTCAATACCGCCAACAATCACAACTCGTGTAAATACATAAAAATCAGTATTTTGTGCTAATAATCAATTACTGAAAAACATAATTTTTTATAATAGCCCGGATGGAACAAATATTTTGACATTTTTATTATTTCTACAATAAAGAAGGCTATGATAAATTAATCTGAATTTTTCCTCATTAAATGACCCAAAGTTCAGTTTTTCTTAAATGGTGGTTCTGGATTGTAAAAGTGGTTTAAATGATGAGTGCTATCACAGCAATATCGGTGATATAGTTCGTTATTCTCTATTTCCATGAAATATCGAAAAATTCAGCCTGACAGTTTAATTTGTTTGACAGATACTATCTGTAATTGTTTTCGTGATATTTCCAAAAATCTAAACCAAAAGTTCTATTTGCTTGATATCTAATTTCCTAAATTGTGAGTTTAGACCTTAATTTACCTTAATTAATGGTATGTTTTTTTAATTCCATACTCTATATTACGTAAATAAATATTAAATAAAGAAACGAAATGAATAGGATTTTGTTAAAAATTAGTGAGAAAACCACATAATTAAACACTTTTAACTTTACGAAACTCATTTCATTCATTTTCTAGAATTTTACTCGTGTTTAATTATGGTTTATTTTTTCAACAAGTGGTTAAAATAACTTTTGTTTAATTTAGAGGATAAATTGGTTACTAAGATATCTATAATATTAGCGCAAAATGCTGCAATGACAAATTTTCACAATATGTATAGATTTACTCTTAAATCACGCGTATTTTAAATTCGAAACTGAGTTTTCAGCAGATTTATAAATTTTGTATTGAAAACTCCAAAAAATAAGTTTCAAAATAAATAAAAAGAGTGAGTTTTATATACGAAATACATCCCGAATTGTACTTAGTAAAAAGTTTCCGTTTTTAAATAATTTTATGAAAAAATGCAAATTTACGACAAAAATTAATTCAAAACACTATACTTTATGAACGAGTTTAAAAAACTGAACATAAAAAACCTCATTAAATCCGATTTCGTTCTTGTCATGTCTGCCCATTTTGGGTGAAGCAAAAGAGAAGCACAGAGTGATGATCTACTTACGATCGCTATATGTTTCATTTTGGCTATATTTCTTCGTTTTTCTCTGTTGAGACACTCTCACATAAAAGGGAATTTAATTAGCACTATTTTTATTATAAAATTATATTACACTATACACAGTTCCGGAGATCTCCTCTACGAAAAAGATCTCTCGGATTTCAACGGCAGCCGCGAGAAGAAAAAAAAACCCACTGAAAAACGGCAGCCAGTGAATAGCTGGTCACAATTAGTTGATTAATTGTTTGGTCTAAAGTCCGGATTTCTTGGACTTGATTTTTTCAGCACATTTCGCCGCAAGACCTCTCTTTTACCATCTTTCAGCTGTTACGTTTCTGTGTAATCTCCGGCACATCGCACACTTTAATCACCACAAAGCCAGAGCCATGGGAAAGACTCTTTTAATTCCCAGCAATTTTTTCTATTATACTAATTTTTTTTTTGTACGTGAAAAGACACTGTGTCAAGAATGCCACTTTTACTTTAATAGACCACAAAATCACCAATTCAAATCGTAGATACCCTTTTTACAATATGAAAAAAAAACAAAACTAGGTTAATTTCGGTATGAATATTTTGGTAATCCACTGTTAATCCAATTTCTGCTCCAAAACTTCCTAAGTTTCCGAACTCTTTGAAGTTTTTATGATATTTCTTTTGAAAATACTCTTTTTTTGCTTCGACTTTAATCCCTTTTTTGATCGCCGGACTACGATCACCGCACGATCGTCTCGATCGAATTTCAAAAAACTACTGCACCTTTGGCGATTCGAATTGGAAGAAAGTTCAAACCGCGGCGAACGAAAGAAGCGACGAAAATTGGGGGGAGATGCAGCCACGAATTTCTGGAGGAGAATTAAACAATCAAAGTGCCCCTCTTCTTTTTTCCGTGTTAATTTTTTCATTTACCACGATGATCTTCTTGTTTAACTCTTCTCCTTCAGTTCATCTTACCGTTGACCAGACCGATCTTCGCCAAAATCTCAAGTGCACTGTGGATTGAAAATTTGTTATGAACAAACTAACACTCAAATTAAGTGTTAATTTACATGTAAGCAATTATTTTTTTGCTTTGAAAAATTTGTTGATAATTGTTTACAATTTTTAAAATTAACATGGCTTTCTTATTTAAAAAAAATATTTTTTTGGAAAACTATCTGCATATTTAGTCCATAGATCATTGTAAAGTTTTGATGCTGTTTTAAATACCAAGACATTATTACTTAAAATTTTTATTATCAAATTTTTTTTTCAATTTTAAGAGTCAAATATATTATTACCTCAGCAAGCTTCGGTTGACAACTGAAATTCTCAGTGAACAAAATATCACTTTGAACCCTAAGTGTACAAATAACTATTCACATTTTTTCAGTTTACATGTAGGGTTTTCGGTTTTACGTATTTTATTACTCAGTGACTCTTAGGGATGACTTACTATATATGAATAACCATCATCACAGAATCAAATGCATCAAATAATTATTGAAATTAATTTCTCATTTCTTTTATAAGATTTCATGATTAATATTTGAGTTAATATACAAACAACAAATAATATCCCTGTACTGAATAACCAAATAATTAAAGTCGTTATTTCTAATTGTTTAATGAACAGGAACGCACCAACATAACCGAGAAATAACCGGGTTTTCGTCTAGTATTTGACAGTCACTTTAAATAGAGACATAAGAGAGCAAAAAGGATTATCTCGATTTTAGTGTATACAGCATACACTAAAATCGAGATAATCCTGTTTCGATTCAAATTACTGACAATAAATAGACACTATAAAACTATTTGGGCATGGAACTAATCACATCATCGTAAATTCACTTAAAAATAAAAATTCAGCTCTGAATAAATGAGACATAGTTCTGACTACGAAAAAAACATTTTTTAGGCCTAGACAGGAAAATATTGCTGCGTTTTCGATGAGGAAAAAGCATACAAAGTAAATTATAGTAACAAGCAGTCTTCTGTCGATAATTCAAACCTTCGATAGTTAGAACCTCTCTATAATTCAAAGATATCACGAGTCTGTCGAGTTTCCAATTATCGAGAGTCGAATGTACATATATAAATTGTAGATCATTCAATGGTATCTCACCGGGTACACACGTCAAAATATATTTTTATACGACACAAGTCCTACTACACAAATCAATAATTGTCAATTCCAGTTTAAAAAGTTTAAAAACTCAAATTTAAAAAAGGTTCACTAGAAAAGTTGAAAACTATCATTATTTTATTGAGGACACATATTCAAGATCCTCTTTTATAAAAATAAAAGTCGGGAAGAAATGGGAAGGTCTCGTTTTTTATATGGACCGACTATCTTCTAAGATATTTTGTATGAAATTTATACAAGACGAAAGAAGGGACGACGAGGCCCAAGTATAATTTTCAAATTTATTCCACACTCTCAATTCAGTTCAAAATACTATTTATTTTTGGTTCACTTTTATTTTTTCAGTGAAATGTTTTGAATGCAATTTATGAATAATTCACATTATGCAAAATATTCATCACTTATTTAAATATGCAAAAGTGCAATAAATCAAAAGTGAACTGGATTTTCTTCGACCAAAAACATTAATAATGATTATTTTGACTTATAAAATGCTATTTCGGATAAAGGGGAAGTAGCAACGCAAAAAGTCGATACAATTTCTTTGCAAAACATTGCGAAAAAGTGTGTGTTCGATGGGAGAAAGGTGTGCAAATGGCAAAAATACCATTTATAGCCGCATCAGGTCTCCATATGCAAAAGCGCAATGCAAAAACGCGGAAATGAAACAAAAATAAGATAAAAAAACAACCATTGCAAACAAATACGTTTTCTATCTCTTTTGCTCTTGCCTTTTTTCTGCCTAGTTTTATGGAATTGTGACAACTTTTGTAATTGCCTGTAATTCTATATTTGTCACGCGAGAAATTTTCGCAATTCGCAATGAAGATGATAAATGATGCTTATGGAGATTGGAAATTACGCCGTGCGCGCAAAGATTGAAGATGCAATTTTATAATTACCATTTTATGGGTTTGTTCACATTTTTGCCAGCCTCACTTTCGATTTTCATCCCATCTTATGTTCAAAACACGACCGATTTGAACCCGTTTATAACACTTCTTCTCTCAATTTAATTAATTACCCCTACATTGCGAAATTCAATTTGCAATGAATTTATCTACTTACCTTGAATTATGTAAGGGATTTGTTCTATGCAAAAGAGGAAAGTACATTTACTTTTATTAGCATTCGTGGATTTTGTTTTACTATTTGTATTTTATGGCAGGTTATGGTTATCTCGTGTGATGCAATTGGTAGTTGTTCCGGGATATTAACAATAATATGTAGTCATTTTTGTAGTTCATTGGAAATATTTCACATATTTGTCATTTTGTACTGATATAAATATTTTAATTTCTTTGTTATATTTTTAAACTTACCTCAAAAATTGTTTTTACTCACCAGTTATAAAGATTGGAGATATGATTAGTCTCTACTGCAAAGTGAATATTTTGTCTACATAAATTAAAAATGCGTGCAAAATGAGTGATGAATGAACACAAACCATTACCTTTTATTGTAAATTTATAAAATTTTATTATGTCGTAAATAATGTTAATACAAAAAACTTTATTATGGAGTTTTCAATGTTCAAATTTAAAAATATTTATTATAATTAAGATATGCAATGAAATATGGTAAAACTATATAAAAGTAATTATTAAAGTACAAAATTGAAAACATATAAATATAGTGGATTGATATACGCTGCGTTTATCCTTTTACGATAGGGATTAAATTTGATTAAATTTGTTGTTAATATCTCGAAGTGTATCAATCTGATGAAGAAAGGTCTAATCTTTGGCAATAGTCTGGACTCTCTTTCCTCATTACGGTGTAACAGGGCACAGTTTACGTGAAGGCAAAAAATATCGCTGCCGTACATGTCATTTATTACATCATTAAAGTAAAGATTTGAATTTTCTAAAAATTGATTTTATCATTACAAAACAGTTTATTAAAAAGAATCGCATTATTTTCTTAAATTCACAAAAATTTAATAAAAACAATCCAAACAAGAAGTAATTGAATAGGCCAAAATTGGAGCATCGAACTTGTATCCCAAAATTTAATTATCATGTATTTAACAAATATGCTATTCAAATCACTGAAGGGAAGTGTTAAATCGTGATCTTTATAGGTATAATGGTTTGAAGTATATATATCATTTTAAAAATTCTGAGTGTATGGAGTGACTACCGTGTATAAGAGATAAAACTATATCTTGGCAAATCAGGAAATATCAATTAATTTTAAAAAAGTTGATATAGTACAATTATTAGCAAATACATATAAAATACTAAAAAACCTGACGTTCATATAAATTTTGTAGATTTCTTTCACGGGGGTCAAACCTTAATAATAAAGAAACAGCACATGTGCTTCAAAGGATTTATTTAAAGCACTTGTACCATAAAAACAAATATTAGTACCATTATAAAATTTAATGTAACTTAAATGATTTAATGACCAAATATGTAAGTGTTCGCTTTTAGCTTTTAGATTAGGGTAATCGAACATGATATAATATAATAATATAATAATTATTCTAGTACCTGGCATCTGGCCAAAATTTACTTCTCCGTATGTGTTCTTTCTTCAGAGAATGGAATATGCAAAAATACTTTGTACTATTAGTACTAGTAATAGAGTGTATTCATCTGTTTTAATAATGTTAGTAAAAAATAAATTAAAGTTCAAAGGGTAATTAATTAACCTTTCAAATCATTTCATTTTCATTAATTATAACAGAGAAGAATGTGGAAATAATGATGTTGTATTAACACAATAATAAGTATCATTATTCACCGATGTCCTTGGGGTGGTTAATTATTCGGTAACTAATAGTAGGACACTTCTTGATTGGTACATTACTCAAACTGTACTTTTGATTAAGAAAGGCATCTTAACAAAAACAGTAATGGACTTTCATTGCCATTCCACTCTGAGTTCGTGTTTCAATTAAAATCAATCTAAAGTACATTTACACTTTTGAAATGCAATTCGGAAGCTGAACAAGTAAAAAATAGTTCAAGTCTCCAATTGAGGGTTACCTTCACATAAAGAGCTGTTAGTAACTTATACGAATGCGATGGATAAAAATGATTTTTTTCCTTTTTAAGTCTTTTTACTTTTATTTTAGTTATTGTATTAAATAACTAATCTTAAGAGAATATTAGTTATAATAAGAGATAACATATTTTTTCTATAATATTTTTATTTGGAGAGAACCGAACAAAAATAGATACAAACAAAATCAGGGCTTCTATTGTGGAAATAGAAATATCAACTGAAATTTTAAACCAAAATTTCCGTTATTTTGATGAAAATCAATCATTTCATTATTTCGATTTTTCCTAACAAATCGTAAAGAGTAATAATATTAAATTGTTCAACATAACCAAAATTTTACTCTCAATTTTTACAATACACCCCCTCCCATATTATAATTATCTCGTTTATTTATAAAATATAAAATGAAATACTATTTATTTTATTTGAACTTAAAGATATTTCCTGAACTACTAAAAATTGAGTCGCAACATTAAATAGATATAAATCTTATAATGTTTTGAGTTACTTTACAAGAATATTATACAATAAAAGATTAATAATGATAAACTTATAAACTGATATAACTTATTTTAATAAAACCATAAAATTTTAATTTAATATATATTTATTTACTTAACAAGATAAATATCGCATATGGCCGAAAGCTAACTGTGCACAGTACTATCATTAAACCTCCCCTATAAAGTGGATTGACCTATACTGCCTTAGTATGCGGTGCTGAATAACAATTCAAACTAAATGCACTTATAATTTCAATAGCACAAAATTTACCTCTAAAGTGCTCAAACCTATACTGCTCTAGTGTGTGGTATTGACGGGTCTAATTCTACTTTTGACCTTATATCTTATATCTATGTTCTTCAAGAAAATTTTTAAAAATTATTCATCATAATATTGAAATATTGTTTCAATAGCAATAAGTTAGTTAGGGCCAGTAATTGTGCTAGGGAGGGAGAGCTGGGGTGATATACGAGGAGGGCCGTGGGACTGCCCATCATAAGCGGGTTCTGCGCCTAGCCTCCCATATACCATAAAAAATTATTAATTTATTATTTATCAAATCAAAAAATAATAGATATTGTTTTTACCGGTTAAATACAAATAAATACCTGTGAATATGAAATAAAATACAAAAGATGCCGCTTATTGAAGATATATGGTTATAGGGAAGGGACAATCGCCTTTAGGAGGCAAAATGCCGTGAAACGGATTAGCCGTATATAAATACATTACAAATCGCCTAATGGAGCCAACCACATCACTTTATAGAAACATTATGTGGCCAAGATCATTACTACAAAGAGTTTACGAGAGCAAGTGCAAGTGACGACAACTCAGTCTTTTGTTTACTTTTAATCACACTAATCTTGACAATGTGCCCTACGCTTATTTAATCGACTGAAATTGTGAATAGAATAGGAAAAACCGCTTAAAAATCGTCTCCTTGCATGTTTGTGGTTGCCGATTTAATGACACCGCAATAGTTTACATGTCTCTCTGGTCTTAATTTTTTGGTCATCAATATATTCATCACTACATACAGAATCATATTTCATTGTTAAATAGATTGCTAAATTCATTCCGTTTTCTTATATCCATCTATTTTCGTTTGTTATTACCGGGTGAGAATAACGGCTCAAATTTGTTTGGTAGACAAGTCACAATACATGCAAATACGTGTATGTACATACATATTTAAAAATCTTTACCTACAAATCCGGGGTTCCCAAACTGTGCGCCGCAGAATATATGTAGCGGCGCCACGGACACGGGCTAAAAAAGTTTAGGAGGCCCTGCTACATATCCTAGCTTTTATTGACCAACCGCTTAAAAGAGCCAATCGGTTTATAGGGCCAAATCACGCCGGTCCCAGAGTGGCTTTAATAAGCGACGTCCACTGTATATAAAAAGTTAAACATAAAATATGCCAATTTGATTAAAAATACAAATTTAAAACCTGTAACTAAAAATTATATTATATTTAGAGGTTTCCAACAAAATATAATAATATAATAAGTAATAATAATGGTTATTTATACAACAAGGTCAATAAGATAAGTTCTTATTTAACAAAAGGGTTGTTTTAAGTCACGAGCGTAGCGAGTACCTTAAAGAAGGCCCGGGTGTTTAATAATGCTTACCGTCCATGTTTGATACCAAATTTTATGCATTTTTAAAATAAATTTACAAAGAAATAAAAAAAAAATAATTGTTTGATTAAAAAGTTTGTTAAGCGGATCTAAATTAAAAATTTGAAATATTTTGCATCCCTCTCTTACTCATAGCCGAATATTTTGCATCTCTCTCTTACTCATAGCCCCAAAGCGTAGTTAAAAAATTTCCAATAAGTGGTTTTTCAAATAAAATTTTAAAAAAATCGTTAATACTGGCAAATTACAGGTAAGCCACGCCCTTCAAAACTGACGAACAAATAAATTTAAAGGATTTCTTTTACGGAGGTCACACTTTAATAATAAAGAAAAAGCACGTGTGCTATAATAACGACAGAGCAAAATTGAGTGTCATAATATCAATATTAAGCAACAAATATACATAAAAAAAACTTTTTGCGATCCCAAATCAAAAAGTTACCATTTCTACAATGTTCTTTAAAACAGTTTGTAGTGTATTTTGAAGAGGCTTACTAAAATCTTGTTTTTTCTCTCTCTATAATTTAAACTTATTTCGGTCTAAAAAGAATACTTATTTTACACCCTTGTAACACTAAAAACTATTAAAGTTCCATAAATAAATAAATTTATAATGATGACTTAATGGCCTTCGTATTTAAATGATTAAAATAAAACTCAAATAATTGTGGAAAGTATTAAAATAAATTGCACATAAAATTACACAGCCACAAATTACTAAATCCAAATTTCAAATCCGTCGTTGTCAAGAAAAAAGCATTCTTTGCCAAAGTAATTTCTTGCAAAATTGCTGCCACGAGGTTTTGAAATTGAATTCGCGAAAAAACAACGACTAACAATCGTTAAGTATCTCGTCAATGAGCAATAAATCAAAGACAAACGGTAATAAGTCAAATCTTAAACGCATAAACCGATCATCTCCTCATCAGCAGAAATGCATCTTAAGTAGGCATTGGATTTCATTGAAATGAGCGGAAAGCATAAGTTTATTGGCATTGAAATCGAAGCTCGTCTTCTTCTCCAAGAGATTTAAATTTATTGGATGGGCCACTAACCCCGTTTTGGCCACCACAGCCTCAGAGAGTGTAAACAACTGTCCAAGCACACTTCTTTTCTTCTTTGCCGTCGTCGACGCGTAACTTTTTTCAGTTTTTGTTTTTTCTTTCGAGTTTTGTTCTTTTTGCTGCTGGCAGAAATAGGTGTGCAATGGAAATGAATATGGAAAAGAAATTTCATACGTGTAATTTGCGCACAATTGCCATTGGAATCAATATTTCTGGTGTCTTTAAAATTAAAATACGAGGGAAAAGTAACGAAGAAATGGGGGGAAATTGTCGTGCGGGCAGATAATAGAGTCTTCAATGATCAGCGGGGATTGGTCACGACATTCCAAGCCTAATCAGCCAGCCATTTATGTCAACATTGTTACACTTTTAAACGGCAATCAAATGAAAATTAAATAGACACTTTCAGTTTAATGAATTTGTCAATAAATATTGACCTCTGAAGAAATTTAATGTTTTGGTTTTTGAGAATGTGGTGTTTGTTCAAGAAGTTGACAATAAAAGCAAAAGCGGTTTTCTTTATTTAATACAATTAATTTAATTGCAGCATGGCCATAATCGAAATAAGTTGACCTAATGTATGACAACATTTGGTAGAATTAAGAAACCAAGACAAATAGCTAATTATTATTATAAATCAAATAAAATCTTAGCAATTTAACATTACAAACGGATTTTTTTTTATTAATCGAAGTTTTTGTGCAAAATGGTTATTTGAAAAGACCTGGTCTAGAAAGCTCGTATTGGCCCTTACTCACATATAAAATATGTGAATAAGATAATTGTCCAGGTGTACGAAGACGTTTCATTAGGTGTATGTTGGACAGCCATACGCCCCTCCACGTTTTTCGCCCTAGCTCTCCCTGCCTAACTTCAATTCTGACCCTAACTAACTTATTGATATCCTAATATTAGTGTTAGTTATAAGTGTTATATGACCTGCCATTCGACACCACACACGAGGGCAGTATAGGTTTAGCTACTTTATAGGAGAGGTTCTATATTAGTAAGTACGAATAATTAGTTATTCGTGGACTACAGAAAACATAGGAACAATTAGTGAAGGTGATTTCTCCCTGCACTGATAGTCCTTGGGTAACAACTAATTATTCGTTGGACAATTCATAATTCGATGGTTTAGCATTATTTGTTAATAATTATTACAAAATAAATTTTCCACAAAGCCATACAAAGGCATATTCCTTGTTCAATGTAAACAGTCAACAATTATGTTCTTTTTATGTAAAGTAAATCGGCTAAATTTGATTGTTTTAATGTAACTAGGAATAAATAAAAATAAATAAAAAAGTTGAAGAATCTTCCTTTTAGTCCAAAATTCATTTTAATTTTTTAATGAGAATTATTGACCAATTTACTTTATCTTCCTGAACGTATTGGTTTAACTCCATGAAGTTAATTTTTGATAATTTTGCTATGCTTATATGTATATTCAAATGTAGTTTGAAGTATTGTGCATTGTTTAGTATATTAGGACCACAATTTAATAAAATAATTTTGTTTAAAAATTGGAAAAAAAGTAATTTTTTATCTGTCATTGAACTGAGAAACCAAAAATCGATGAAAAATCAGCAGAAAATTTATTCTCGGACTAACTTTGTCAGTGTTTGCTCAATTCGGGGTAGAAGTCGTGTTGTTAGTTCTGGACTTAATTCCTGGACCGTGATCGATAAAAACTATTTGTGAGAATATCTGCCTGGTCAGTCCAGGAGCTTGTTACATTTGTTCAGAGCCCACTTAAATTGGAATATTGGTGGAGTTCTGATTGTGTTCAGATCTGGACAGCATTGGTGTCTTTAGTTCCGGAGTCACTTCCTCGCATAGCTGTTCTAATTATTTAAAGTTTTAAATAATTATTTATAATTAAGTATTTATAAATTATACTTTTATCAAATAGCGCCAGACAAGTTGTGTAACTTTTACTTATTAAAAGGACTAAAAAATTTCATAAATATTAAATCAAATATTTACCTTACTAACTGTTTATGCTCAATTAACCATCATTCACTGATTTAATTTATACTAACTCTCCTAATTACTAACATTGAACCTCTCTTAAAAAATGTCTAGGCCTATATTGCCCTAGTGTGCGGTGCAGAATAGTGGGTCTAATAAACACTATTATCCTCAAATACATAAAAATTATGTTTAATAATTACTATATGTATAATAATAGGGCCAGCAATTGTGATAGGAGGAGAGAGCTGAGGCGATATACGAGGAGGGGCGACTGTTCACCATACACCTGTTGATACTTTATCGTGCATCGTTACAATAATCTTCTTCATATATGAATAAGGGGAATAATCCCCGAGTGGATTCAGCAGCCAATCTACCAAATACTAAAGTTCTAAAAAAAGGATTAAATGAGTTTCCTGTAATAAAAGAATATATAAGAAAGTGCTACTACTGTCAAACTGATAGAATTTTCAAATTGTAGAGATAATTGTTTGAATATGTAAAATGCTTTAGGCACAACGTGAGAATGTAAAAAAAAACTTATATAATAAAATCAGTTCACACAAACATACAGCTATATTTGTGTGCTTTAAATTTTGTAAATCACAATTGAAAATTATATACGTAATGATTTATCCCAAAACTACAGATTTTTCATAAGACAGTATCTAATCAAAACCAACTTCTTAACAATTTTGACTGCAAAAATCTACAATCTAAAATTGATCAGGCTAAAATGATATTTCTTATCTAAAAATTCAAAGAAATGCTGTTGATGATGTTGGCACTACAACCCAGGGCGGGTCTTGGCCTCCATAA
>JXOV01000471.1:0-19118 GCA_001014945.1 Clogmia albipunctata | reverse complement strand
ATAATCATCACGGCTTGAAAAACTGAATGAATACAGGCATGAAAAAAGTACTATAGAAATGAAAAAATACAACTACATTCCCAAATAAAACTTATCATTCGACTTCTAGTCTGAAGAATGAAACATCAAGATGTTTCATTAAATTTTAGTGACAATATAAATTGATAATACTTAAATTAGCAGTGACATCACATTTTTTAATAAACTTGAAATTATATCAAATTTAAATACTAAATATCATTCAATATGATCAGTATTAAAAATTATATATGCAAGAAATCAATTTCACACCACAAAACAATTTCATTTAGGGCAGTTTCTGTGAATAAATGACAGGAGTCATTCAAAGTTATGTTTCAATGTTTCACATATAAATATTTAATTAGCTTTTGGGCTATTTTACAAATGAAAATTTGGAAAAATAGCATTCGTTTCTCGACGCTTAATTGAGTTTACTCGAAGTTCGCGTCGTCGACTTCGTCTCCTAGGGGTAACAGCCTTCCTTCTTGAAAACCGAAACGTAAACCGTCTTGAAACGAAAAAAACTATTAGTTGACTGTTTTATTTCTTTTAATTTATCATTAAAACATTTTGAAGAATTACGTTTCATAGCATTACAAAAATACATTTAAAATAGGAAGAAATAACATCTTGTAATTGAATTGTTGCCATGACGAGGAAAGTAATTTTAGATTCTGTCGGTTTCATTTATTTTTATGTAACTTGTCAGTGAGAGCGTGGAAGAAACTCCCATTGAAGACGGTTGTTATAGTAGCTTTACATCCATTGACCAGATTTAAAAATAGCAAATTGCTCAAATTCCTCATTGATAAATTGCGAAAATATCAATATCAAAGTAGTATAATAAAAGACCATTGAATACATATCTAAAATTAAATATTTATTAAATGATGTTCTAAATTCTAAACAGTATAGATTACATGATTTGCCTTATTTATACATTTTTAAATGGTATATTTAACATGATATTTGCCATAATAAATAATATTGTCCTTCTACTATCAATTAAAGTGATTTTTCATCTTGTAGATAATCTAGTTTCTTTCTCATCTTGTGATGTATACATTTGATCATCTAATTTTTTTGGTTAATCATTGGGAATTTCATGCAAAATTCGATGGCCTCTTTGAGCAAAATTGACACGGAAATCGCATGGAATCGTCCTCGAATGTCCTGGAATTTGATTAAAGGTTTCCATATTCGATTTTCTACGGATTCAATACTGTCAATTAGTTTATAGCATCGATTTTTAATGGATAACTGGCTTCATTTCATAGCTTCCTAAATTGAGTCCTTCAAGCGAAAACTGTGCGTGTCAATTCAATTTTTGGTGAAACTTTTCAACAGGATTTGATAAATGTACTGGAAAAATTATACATTATATACATTGATATACTTTATTTATGTAAACTTTTTCCAAATAACGAAGCTGCGAAGAAATAAAATGATCCATAATACATTTTGTTTAAATTCCCTATTTACATAACCTTGTTGATAAATAATTCATTTCAATTTCAATAAATCTTTTAAAAATAACTTAAATATTTTTAATATTATATTTCCTGATAAATGATTGAATAAATATTCTATGTACATATAATTCTATAATCTCAATACAACTGTTAATAAAATAATTAAAGGAATTTTGTGAGGTTTAAATAATTATTATATATAAATACATTTTTAGCAATCTGGTAATTTAACCAAAGCCTAGGTGTAAGACGTCCTTTCCAAAATAAATCACAAATAAATAAGTTTTTTCTTGTTAAATTGCAAAAAAAAATGTTAATAAATCAATTAAAATAAGTAATTATAAATATATTTTTAATAATATAAATAATTATCACAAATTATTAAGTTCTTGTCGAATTTAAAGAATAGATTCAAATTCCTTAATTATATTTTTCAATAAACAAAATTAAGTTTTTGGAAAATTATGTGTTTAGAAATAATTCTAATACATTTCTTTAAAATAAATTTTAACTTTATAAAAATTGTGCAGAATACGTAGTCGAGTTTTAAAACTATTGATTGATTGTATCAACCATTATATATTGTTTAAAAGTTTTAGTGTTAAATAAAAAAAAAATAATGTCTGGATTAAACCATGAAGATGAAACAAGTCCAAATACCAAAAAAATCCGTCGAATCCGCATTCATTTTTTTTCCTTTTATATCGTCCATTAATTTAAAATGTGTTTGCGACTGAAAATTTTATAGTCCAATTCAACATAAAACTTATTATCCAACTTGTTTAATTCACAAAATTGACAATATGTGCACAGTTGTATACAATAAAATGGCGTCATAAAAGTTCATTTGATTTTCAAATTGAATTTTTTTTCCTTAACTGTCAATAAAAATAATGACACTTATTAGATTTTCTAATGACGCTTCTCTAAATTTGAGTTTTAACAAAATTTTAATTTAAAACTTGTGATTTGTGTACTTATACACAAATTTGTGCCGTGTAAAGTTATAAATATAATTCCAGCCAAATTTTTCTGTTTCATCTTCATGGTTTTGGCTTATTGTTTAAAATTAAATTATATCAGTTTGGTTGAAAAATCCCAGGAGAGTCATATAGAAACCCGGGACTTTTAAATCAACCCGTTACATAGTTATTGAATTATTTTCTCAAAATAATTATTAAACAAATAAATTAATCAAATAATCAAAATTTCAAGAGTATACATATAATGATCAAAATTTTGCAAGATTTGTCGGTTTAATTTTTAAATTAAAACAAATTAACGTAATTTTACCAAAGAGATATTTAGGCTCGCCGTCCTGACGTTCCGTTTTCCGTCTTCATACACAAACACAAGACTTAACAAAAGATTCTTTCGTTAAGTCTTGTGTTTTTATGTGTAGTGATCTCCACTGCAACCGTAAAACCGGGGAGCAATTACAGTTTGCTATCCAACATTGTTCCCCTCCAATAAATCCCTTTCCTTCCTTTTTAACCTTATTTTGTAAGTCTTATTGAAAATAATATTCCATTCTTATTAAACTGAATAAAAAACGAGCCGTGACGAACCTCAAATCACTCTTGATCAGTCGTCATAACAACGATTAGTATTAATGGGAGCTCACACTCCTTGGCCCGTCCCAAGATCTCACAGTCGGCTCTTGGGAACCCCTGGCTTTTTCTAGAACATCCATCCAGCTTTTCTTGGGAATTCATTCGCTTCAGTAACGAAGGAACTCTGCACGCCAACCCCAGTTCCTTTATAGTTACATACGAAATTTACAAAAGACGGAAGTCGGGACGGCGAGTCACTAATATACATTTTATGAATTTCAAATAAACTGAATTTGAACAGAACGCAGTTTATTTACTTACTTCATAATAAATGCTCTTTTTAAAGAGGTATGTATTTTATTGTTAAATGAACGTATAATAAGATTTATTTTATAAAATATTTATTTAAATTTATTGTGATTGTTTTAAATATAATAAATGAATGAAATTAATCGAAATCAAAACCGTATCAAATTTTGTGCATAAATTATTCGTAATTTGAAAATATCATTGATTTAAAAAAAGTGAACAAGTTGAGGTGTATAGCTAGTTGAATGTCGTTTTCGAATTTCTAATTTCAAATTGATGTATAGAATCTTACATATCAATGCACATCAAATGAAAAGAAGGGGCTATCACGCCTCTTTGTCAAAGGGCTCATATTTTTCGGATTGATCCGTTTCCGTTGTAAGTACTTGTATAAAAGAGCCTCAATTGTTTCAAATTAAATTCCTTCTTTGATGGAGATTATAAAGATATGAACAGTTTTCTAACACAGTTTTGTGGCTCTATTTCAGGATATTTATTGGCAGCAATTGGGTTAATAAGATTGGAAGAGTTGGCCAAGAATGCCAGACTTTTTTTTATTGAGGTACATTAATTCAGGTCCAAGAAGGCTGCTGTTTCTTGGAGCGCAAAATACAAATATCTATTTACAGACAATTTTGTTTTTTTCTCTCTTTTGTTCCTTTTGATGGAGAAAGAGATAGATTGTTTCCAATGCACACTAAGTCTACATAAAAAGCTTTCTGGTTGGGTCCTTAGTTACATTGATTACATCCGCTACTAGGATTTTAAAATGAGGCTTGAATCAAAAGTTGATCCACGAAATATAATTTTTTCATTCTAAATTTTTTCAATTAACTTTTGTCCAGCTCGTTAATTTTTCAGGAAAGAGCATAAATAATCCGGAAACTTTTAATGGATGCAAACTTTCTGTGTTGAGATTGACAGATTTTCCCCTACAGGCAACTGGGACAAGATGGCCGTTGCGTCTGCTCCTTCACATACTCCTGGACATTAAATTTGGCGTCGTCTGGAAATTCCGCTTTGTGACTTTTCAGCTGTCTGCAAGAGAAAGTGAAATGGGAGTTAATAAAATAAAACATGTTCTACACAGTGCTCGAGGGGCGATCGATAAGTTGTCATATCTCTTGGTACAAATTTGATTGGTAAGCATGTTTTTTTGTAAAAATCAGGATTTAAGTTTAGGGTTTCAGTTTAAACAATCTATTTATTGGACAAACTTTCATTTTAAATAGCATCATGAATAATCGATACGAAACAGGGCCTTTTACTCGTATTGACAGGTTTTGGAATCCGAAATAAAACACACATTCTACGAAAAAGACCATCCCTTTCATAACTTTCATCTGTATGCGTTCACTGAATAGCAGCAAATTGCTAGTATTATACAAAGGCCCGGTTCATTTACTCGATTCTCCATCCAAACTTTGAGAACTTGTCCGAGTCGAACAAATAGTATTGACGATGCTTGTTATTCGACAGTTGAGACCGGGGATAGTTTTTAGTGAACTGATTTTAAAAAATATTAATCATCGAACTCAGTAACTCAAAATGAGTAAAGATACATGTAATAGGTAGGGGAAATATGTACAAAATGACGTTTTTGTACGGTTTCTAGCTCAGGTCTGACTGTAAAATCATAAGATCCACTATCTTGCCAAAATATGAAAGCATAAATTTCATACGTCTAGGTGTCCGGGCTTATTCCAGCTTAATAAGTTATAATTTACATTCAGTTCAATTGAACATATTGCAAGATTTTCGCAAAATTACTTTTCTCCTTGTGGTTATTTTAACCCTTTAGAACTCATTGTTGTAGTAAAATATAATTTTCTTGAAATAAAATATTATTATTTTTTTTTTAACTTTTATATGGACAAAATTGCAAACCTGTCGTTTTGTCAATATGATATTTATTTAATTAAGCCGTTGGGCGTAGATATTTTGTCAATAAATAGCCAAAATGTTCAGAAATTATAAGCACTCAAACCATCGTCAGTCCTGGAGGCTTGAACTGTTCACGTATGTATTCTAACGAGCTATTTTCGAGATCTCGACCCAAAAATGTTGGTGAATTGTAAGCAATGGGTTCACGCTTCTTGAACTTGGATTCCTTAACAAACAAAGTTTGCGAAATTATGCCTATAATTGTACACCATTTTGTCCATTCTGTTTTAGAACACGGATTATCGCCGACATCTGTTTAAAGCTGTTTAATTATTTTCTACTCATTTTGCGCTTCAATTGGATATTGATTTCAATAAATAGAAAACCAAACGTGATTACTGTAAAATATGTCTTTATTGTCAAACACCCATAATAAATTATGATCCAATAAAAAAACTATTGGTATTTGTACATTTTTCCCTCAAAACCTTATTTATACAAGTACAAATCATTCAATAACCACTAACTTAAGAAACAAAATATAAATTAAAGTCGCGAATAATTATATCGTAAAATAAATAAAATTTTGAAGACTTTTGAGGGTTGATCTCATAGAAAAGATATTAATTAGATATATTAATAAACACTAGAGATTTAAACTGAATAATATTATGATAAGTAACGACTATAATGATTTCTCCTTAATTAATGGTGTAATCATTGTCAAACATTTTATATTAAAAATTTTATGTAATAAAGTCTTTTTAGTTACCAATAATTAAACATTTTTTATTTATTTTTCATGCCCTTAAATCTCATAAAATTGTAAAATGTGTCAATAAATTGTAATTTTCATTAAACTTTTCGATCGTCCTTTGAATCATGACATCGTAAAAGCGAGTAATGGACTTACTTTGCCACCGCCAAAAATGCCAAGTCAACGTTCAGTCCCGTTTTCGCCGACGTCTCCATAAAAGCGACGTTGTACTCCCTGGCCAGTCGCTCCCCGTCCTCCCTCCGCACTTGACGGTCAGGGCCGCAGTCCGCTTTGTTACCTGCGAGACATTATCCATTGTAATTAACTTAAAAAGGCACAAAGTTAAAGAAACTTTTCCACTTTTCAGTTATTAATAGCTCTTGCACCGGGCGTCTCCACGGACACGGATTTTCTCTTTATAGAAAGTATAAGGGTAAAAAGCAGCCATTAATCTTCTATCGATCCTTTTTCAATCGATATCATAATCAAAGTCAAATCCAGAGGTTTCCCAGAAAATTATTTATTAAAATACTCAACGAAGGAAGATTGTTATTTATTGAGATATTATTAAATATTGAAAAAAGGTCAAATCAAAAAGAATTCCTAGCATATTTCTTGCTGAAAATCTACAATCATAGTTTGTTTCCAGGAATGTATAAGAAAAATTTTAATATCTAATATTATTAATATTTAAATTAAATAATAATTAATGGCTTTTTCACTATTTAATTACATTGAAAATAAGATTCACCGACATAATATTTAATTAAATTTGTTAAGAAAATATTAATAAAAAAATAAACGTTTAGTATTTATTTAATACTATAATGCCTAATTTATTACGAATATTAAATTGACCATTATCAAAAATAAGGATAAATTTTAAAAGAAAATAATAGAAATGCAATAATTGTAGATTTTACAGCTTCTCAAAGCTAGCGGGCCTTTAGTCACGGTCAGGACTTTACTGGCTTCTAATTTTCCCATCCAGACGCCTTCATAAAAAATTTACACTTAACGTAATTGAATAAGTTTTATTGCAAAATGTTGTATATTATTTCATAATATAATATATTAATTTAACATCTGGTAATCTAGATATTAAAAACTAAATAAATAAATTCATAATTTTTATATTAATTATAAACGTAATTTGTTAAATGAGAACATAATTAAAAACTGTTAGGTGTTAAGTTTATGGTGAAGGCGTCTGGTTGAGAAAATTAGAAGTCCGTTAGCCCTAACCGTGCATAATGGCCCGCTAACTTTGAGAAGCTCTAAAATTTACAAATATTACTTATACGTAAATATAATTTTTAATATAGGTAAGAGATATAAATTAAAGTAATAAAATACTTTTTTAACTTTGAATTTAATCTGCATATATTTTTTAATTGTTTTTTTTAAAAAAGTGTTTTTTTTATAAAATAATTAATTTTCTCTTTTTACTCCAAACTCACCATTTAAATAGCTATAAATCAAACAGTTCTCAAAATATTTTTAAAAAATCAAAGTGTGAATGACTCACAGATAATTGCTTTAACATATTTCATTAAAAATTGTTTTAAAAAATATTTTTTAAATGTTTTGGTCTATTATATATTATCACTCAGAGATAGCGTGGCTGCTTGTGCATTAAAGAGTTAAAACAGTTTTCACGGTTTCTGATGATATTTCTCTGTCATGCTAATTATCGTCGGTAATGAATTCCAAGAAATCGGGGAAAATCCTCCAGAGGAAATGGAATTGCGCAAATATTCCTGGAATTTAAAGCACCCAGTTTGAAATCAAATAGTTTCACGAATCATTAAATGCTTAAAAAGGACTGATTTTGCTATTAAGAATTATTCTGGTATTAATTTTTATCAGGAATTTGTTAAAATTTGAAGATATTTGAATAATTTAATTTACCATAAATTAAAGATTTGATTAAAAAATATATTATTATCTATTAAACAATGATTTATTATCTTGATTATTCTTCGCTTGTTTGCTATGTATTGAAAATTTTTATATTGGTTGTTTCCTTAAGATATCTAGTTTTTATTTGGTAAATGGTTTTACTGAGTCTACATTCATTTTCTGACAGATTAATCAATTCACCTGGTTAATTGAAATAATTGTTGTTTTACATAAATGTGAATTTGATACGTGAATAGCGGGTAAATCGAACTAAATGTCCATATTACTAGCACTGAACATATTCCAAAAAATGTACAGACCTATACTGCCTTAGTGTGCGGTGCCGAATGCTGGGCCTATCAAACACTTTTTCCTTTCCCATTCTAATAAGTTATTTATCATTATATTGAGGTACTACATCTATAGCGACAAATTAGTTAGGACCAGCAATTGCGATAGGGAGGGAAAGCTAGGGCGATATACGAGGAGGGGCGTATGACTGTCCACTATACACCCGGTGATACGTTATCGTGTATCGTTACAATGATTTTATTCATATATTTATATAGGAATAAGGGCTATAATCCTCGAGCGGGTTCTGCGCCCAACCTACCATACCATATCTATTAAATACTTTACTATTGGAAATATTTTCTCTAAAAATCTCCACATAAATGTTTTTATCCATATTTGTTGCCTAACGTTGATATTATGACAATTACTTGCCCTGTCAAGGTCGTTTTAAAGAATTCCTTATAGCACAAGTGCTTTATTTTTAAAGTGTGACCTCCGTACACGTAATTGATCAATTTATATAAAAAGATACTTTTACATTGGAAGTTTCACTGTTAAATATTGACAAACATTATCCGATACTCTCGGATTACAGTTATGGATTTTTATATTTAAATTTCTGTTCCGAATCTACATTTTGTTATGAAATAAAAACATAAACATCATTGAAAATTGTTATCCAAATATTATATATAATATGCCGAAAAAATCCAAAGCGATTGCCAAAAAAGTTCCTTTAAATTTATTGATCCGTGCAATGAAATTAAAGTTTAACAAAATTGGAAAACCGTTACACTGGTTTATTTGAATTTTTTTAATTTTAAGAATGTTCTATCTGTTTCCCATATTATGATCGGTATTTTTTATAAGCAACAAAGTCAGGTATAAAAATTTTATTAGTGTGGAACAGAGCAACATATATTTGTAAAGTAATTCAATAAAATTGTTATGTTTCACCCTGTTTCTAAATGTGAATTTGTAGACATTATTAGTGATTGAATACTGAAATATAATAAATTTTAGTTGGATTTTGAATATTAAAGTGAACAGTTGTTTTAGTATGAGCTCTGTTTCAGGAATATTAGGTGATTTTGGTTACAACAATAGCGTTCGGCGACGACAACAGGATATCTAATTCCATATTTCTTATTCTCATTAGGTAAGATCTTAACAAAAAATCAGAAGATATTTCTATTAATTTACTTTATAATGCATAAATTTGTATAAAACACTATCGATGAGCATTATTAAACACTCGGGCTTTCTTTAGAACACTGACTTTGTTCGTGACTTTAAAAAACCCAAGTGTTTAATAATGCCTTATCTTATCGACATTGTTAAATAGTTATTTGTGCTACAAGAGTGAAAAGTCAACTTTACACCCGAGGAGGACATATCGTTTTTTGCACTCCACTCAAGAACACTGCAAATTTTACAATATCACATTAAATAACATTATTTACAAGAAAAATTAAAAAATTGACATGTCCAACAAATTTTTCAAATTAAATCTTAACTTGAAAAGTTACCGTTAACGGTTTGAATTCCTCTTAACCACTTGATCATAAGACAAATGCCTATTTTATGTGACATGGAACATTGTTTGCTTTAATGTATTGTAAACTAAATTTCAATTAAAGCAATATAAGGCTATTACTACAATTTACTTACATTACAGTTAAGCAGATTTATCTCTGATATCTACTAAATTCGCCAAAAATCGAACAAAAATAGCCAATTTATATGCAGATGGCTGTTGAAAGGTAAAATTTTAAAACGTGAAAAATTAATTAATTTCAAATATAATCACGGTCCTATGGCATAGCCCAGACCAATATTTTGTGTAGTATAAGCGCAACAATAGCGACCAAATGTTGTCTTTGAGGGAAATTTGTTGGATAGTTTATGCCATTTTTTTCACTAATGAAATAAAAAATCTAAATTTTTACTGAGTGCGATAAAGTGAAACATTACGAAATTCAAATGGATATCGAAAAGTGTACGTTTCGATACGGGAGTGCAAAAAAGAATTATTGAAACATTTCTTTAATTGAGCACCATTTTAAATATATTTTAATTCAATATATCATGGATTGTAAAACGTTATTTTTATTTATTTAACTAACTATTATTTAAACTGTTATTTAAATGTCAGTATGTTAAAAACAAAATTATCAAAATAAATTTAATTAAAAACTCTTTTAAGACTTATATTTTCATTGCAATTTTAATCAACAAGAATTAATGACAATACTAGTTTAATGTGATTCTTTAAACATTTTAAACATTTCTTATTAAAATAATTGCAGACTTAGAAGTACCATCTAATTTAATGCTCTTAAGATAATTAGACAGTCTATTTAAGTTTTCTATTATCCAATGACCTGATAATTGTAGCTATTTTGGAAGAATACTCTTATTTTGCTGATCTTGGAATAATTTGATTTTCCACGAATTGAGCCTTAATCGGATATTGTCTCGTTATAATTAACCTTAGATTACATACCCAGGAGCATGATGACGACGTCTTCGTGGGCATACTCTCGGATTTCGCCCAGCCAGGCTCGTGTGTTGTCGAATGTGATTTTGTTGGTGACGTCATAGAGGAGGAGTAGAGCTGTGAATCGGAAACCATGTGTTAAAATTGGCATCTCCAATTATTAGCTATATTTGGCTTTAGTCAGGGCCGAAATCTCATGTTTTGGTCATGTTGAGGACTATAAATAAACTGTTTTTTAATCCAAAGTGTGGGCAATAAAAAATAATAAAATGTAATGAAAGAAATATGATTTCGATGACGTGAGATAAATCATGAACATTTGTTTCCTCTTTTTTAATGTTGACTAAAAACCAGAACTTTCATATAATGATGCAATATTAAACAGTTATAAATAAAAAATTTTATTTTATTAATAAAATATAACACATTCATAATTACCTTCTTCGACGACTACACACCAACCGTTACCGGTCTTGATCTAACCAATTAGTTAAATGTAATCAAAGTTATGAAATGTCTTATCTACTCATTTGCCAATATTTCACAAATGACAGTTGAATATCACGTTTATTAATCATTTTTATTATGATGTGATTTGCATCTTGAAGGAATGATTCAATATTTATTGGCAGGTTTTTGCCAACGAAACATAATACAAATATGTTCGACGAAGAAAACCATCCCTTTCTTAACTTTCATATGTATCTATTTGTGGAATGGTTATTTTAATTACTACAAAAGTAAAGGATAAGATCCGGTTTATCTCGTCGATTCTATGCACAGCATCCAAGCTTGAAAACCTGTCTGGTCGAACAACTAGCATTGACGATGCTAGTTGAGTCCGCGGGTATTATTTTAGTCAATTTATTTTGAATAAATATAATTCACAAAATATTATTAGTAAAAAAATGTAATGAATTTCAACAGATAAAAATTCGGGTCATATCAAAGCTCGAACCAAGGCCCATCTAGTTAAATTCTGTGACAACGTCAACGCTTTGACCTAATGCGTCACTCCAGCTTTAGCAATTTCTTAATTTAACAGTTGTTTGATTTTATAAACCGATATTTCTAAAAAAAACAATCCACTAGTTTTTTCATATTTTTGTGGACAGCCCCCTAAATTTATAAAATAAATTTAAGATCCGAATTCTGAACTTAAGTTTTTATTGAAATTTAGGAGTCCAATAGGTTTTCTGAACTAGAGAAGCGCATTTCTGTTTTAACAAAAAAACGGGATCTTTCATTAAGTACTTGTTGGCATTAATAGATACAGAGAACATTTAAAGAGAACGTGATGATGCTAGATTGATCAAATCTCTTGGTAATGAAATTTGTAGAAAAAAACAAACATAAATCATTATTAGGTTTTGATAATAAAAAACAGTTAGAAATCTCGCAAAACTATTAATTGTTAATTGATCAAAAATTTATTCAATGAATTTATAACCTATTTTTTCTTAACTTTTTGTCCCATTACACTTGAATTCATCAGTTGTTAATTTACCTACAAGCAAGTTTGTTTCAGCAGTCTACCTCGAATCATTGTGGGTTAGTGAGGGTTTGGTGGTAAATAACAAGTTTAAAATGTCTCTAGTACCAACAACTTTGAAAGCATATTCAATATTAATGTTAATTTTGATTTTCAATAACCGACTTTTGTGTGGGAGAACAATTTGAAACAGAATTTCCTCATTACGGCCCAGCACTGGAATCTAATAAATTTAATAAACTGAGTATTACCGTGGGCGTCCCTGTAATAAGCGTGGGTGACACTGCGAAACCGTTCCTGACCCGCCGTATCCCAGATCTGCAGCTTGACCCTTGTCTGGTCCACGGTGACGATTTTGTTCTGCAAAAAAAGACAAGAACCAACGGTATTTCCGCTTTTAATTTTCTCATTCAATCAACATTGGTTTTTCATATTTATTTTTGCACACAGACACATTTCAAGCATTGACATTGAGAGACATTGAAAGTTGTTCAATTCCATTTCCTACTTTGACCAGGAAGAACAGAGAAACACTGACACCGATTGGAGGAGAGGTGAAAAATGAGACATCGAGACGATGAGGAAGATGAGAAAGAGGAAATGAGTCTAATTAAATAACGAGGACAGGATTTGAAAAGGGGAAATATAAAAGTGCAAACTCAATAAATTAAACATTTTTAAATTAGTTTTGCAAGCGGATAGGTTGACATTTGCGGTCTCATTCCTCATCCCACCATAGCCACCACAGTCTGACATTCAAGAACTGATTAATTGCAAAAGTAATTGCCTCTCTCAGGTAATTCAATTATAGATTGTTAATGTAATGTAGATTTTTTTGCAAATAATCAGAGTTATGCTTTAAATATTTGTGACACATTTTTCAGATTTCGTTTTGAAGACATTTTAATTTTAAACTTAATAGTTATTTAAATATAAACATAAATCATAATTGAATTTTCAAACCAATATTCTAAAAATAGGAAACCCTAAGAAAATATCTTTGTTCTCGAGTTTTTAGTTCATAATTGATTCTTAAAAATTCTGAGCTGTTTCCAAGATATATTTCTAGAAAAAACTTGATGCAATTAATAATGTTATCAACTAAACAAACCTATAATATAAAACCAGAAGATTAATTTTACAAATATAATGTAATTTATACCACAGTAGAAACAAGGGATTATAAATTATATTAAAACGACAAAAAAAACTTTTCATATTCTTGATAACACGAAACGAATTGGATAAAAAAATTGAAGTTTTGTTTCAGAAATTCCACACAAAATTTTTCCTTGTCTATAAATTTTTCTTTATTTTTGTATAAATCACTTATTCATTAAATAAAGCTATCTTTTTATACATAATTGCAAAAGATATAATCAATAAGAATCTGTAATAATTGATAGTAAATATCAAAAACATAACAATAAGCTCTCGCCATGAAGAAGAAACAGCAAAATCTGGAAGAAAATACATTTATAGTTTTACACGACTTTTTGAATATAATAACAAAACAGGATCCAAAGGGGTGCTGAGAAAGGCAATAAACCAACTTCTCTTTCAATGTCTGTAACCCTGAGCTGCATATATGTGCGATCGTATTATTGTTATTAAATTTTATTCTTCGAGAGGAGTTTGTAAAAGTCGTTTATACCGATGTTTAATTGTCATCAATGACATGTATAATAATTATTTATTTTGAAATTACAAAAAGCTATTTTTTACTTTTTTACCAAAAACATTTTGATTGCGAAACTTTGATTGTTTGTAAACAAATTTGACAAACGTTTCTGCAATCTGGGTGGCGAAATTGATAATATAAAACTCAATAAAAGTGGAGTAACTAAATAAATAAAATTTGTTTGTGTCATTTCCATCTGTCAAAATCTAATAATAATACGTTCGCACAAATGTGCTTATTGCCTTTCTCGGCACCCCATCGGATCCTTCTTTGTTATTATATTTCAAAAGTCATCGGGAATAACGGTACTTGCTGATATCGTACCAAATTTCAAACCGTCATTGTGCCGTTAATACTTGCTCTATTTTAAGTTTCAAAATTGCTTAAAATAGTACAGTACAACAAAGATTCCATAGACATTCAATTTCATTATCTAATCAAAACAGTTTGGTGGGAAATCGCATTTTTAAAATGGGAGCGGTTCGTCTACAAGCAGTAAATCGGCTGACTTTTCAGCGAGAATACTGTGTTACACAAATCAATAGTTTTAAATTAAAATTTTGTTAAAACTTAAATTTAAAGAAGGCTCATTAGAAAATGTGATAACTGCTATTATTTTATTGAGGACACATCTTCCGGATTCTGCTACAATCGTATTTTAGGGTAAAATTTCACTTTGAAAATTAAATGACCTTTAAGATATTTTGTACGAATTGCCGATTCTGTACATGACCAATGTTAGTAACTATGATTAATTTCGAATTGGACTATGAAATATGTGTGAAGTGTCCATTTACATCGTGAGGGAAAAGATGAAATGGTGTTTCAACTGATTTATATGAAATTTTGACTCGTTTCTTCCTCATGGCGGGGGCTTATTAAAAAGAAACACAACCCATTCTCATTTATTTCAGAGGAGCAATATGCTGTTGAAATGAATTTTTGGAATTCACTTTTATTAATTCGCGAATAAATCAACAGTCAACAGCGATAACAAGAAAATTGTTGTAAATAATTAAAAATATAAATAATTACAAATCATATCCAAATCATAAGAACATAACTTTGTTTTATGTGAATACTTAAATAAGCTATTCAAAAACTCTTATACTTATTTGGCTTCAATGTACAGCAAGGAAAGGTCCTCGTGGAAATGTAAGGAATTCTTTCTTTTTTAGCTTAACGCAAAACCCTTCTATGAAAATCTAGTTCTGTAGGGAATAGTATATTCCGATACAAGTGGTAAAATAGAGATTACTGCAGCACGAAATATAAATAATTGAGTGCTGTAATAATCTATTTCACCTGTGTATTGAACGATATTTTGTGTAATTATGAAAAAATACCAGTTAAACGATAATTAATAATAAAAACGTTCACAACGGTTCTTTCAAATTGTGAAACAACAACTCACAACGATATTTTTAAATTAAAATATTTAAATAATAAATTTGTAGAGATTGGTTTGTGACAACAATAGGTAATTTTATTAATTTGGTGACTAATTTGCGTGAAAATTTGAAATATTACCGCACGCAACGATGAAAAGTAAACCGTTACAGAACCAGTTTACGTTAAAAAAAGGCTACTTTTCGATACGGAATTACACAAATAAATAATTTGAACCCGGATGTTTTACATTAATTTATTTCAATATAAATTTATAACCATCTAAATCAAATATAAGTATTTAATTTTGGTGAACTTAATAGGAATGTTTTTCCTCCAAGCCCCATGCTGACCTTTAGGCACTTTACTTTGAACTGCTGAAAATTGAAAATGTTTTTTTTAATATGAGTACAAGTGTTCAATGATCTCCTAAACAATTAATACTTTTTTAAATGTTAGCTTTTTGGAATTGATTTATTTTTCGTTATGTTTCGCTTTTGTTGTTGATTTTTTGTGTGCAAGTGGGTTAAAATAGATAATTTCTTCAATTCAATTATTATATTAATTTAGGTTTTTTATGAAAAACTTGTATTTAATCTTTATTATAAACCGAACACATACAAATATTCTTATTAAAGTTTTTCAGCTTCAATAAACAAATAGTTTAATCCAAAATAATCACTTAAAATAATCAGCAAATGTCGAGAAATATTTCCCAAGAAATTCTCCTCGTAATTGTTTTCATTAAGCCTGTGCATAATTTCTCCATCGTGTCTTAATTACGGTGAACAAACAACACCTGGACATATGTATTTTAGGCACGTACAACAAACAGCAAGTCAACACACAGATGCGACACCGAGAAAGACGAGCAAGATGAGTGAGAGAGAGAGACATTTAAGGACGAAAAACGGGAAGAATCTTAATGGCTCACCCTAAAGTCAATGCCAACTGTTGAAATGAAATTGCCCGAGAGGAATGTCCCGTCTCGGAACCTAACTAGCAGGCAGGTCTTGCCCACACCCGAGTCTCCCAAGAGCATCACCTTAAATAGAGAGAGAGAAGGAGACAGGTAGAGCGAGAGCGAGTAGGGGAGGTTAGGAATTGATAGACAGATAATCAGAGAGGTGGAATTAAATTGTCTGATGATCGCAGTCTTTACGGATTTATTAGGCAAATTCCTTATGTCCCTCAGACTGAATTGATTGTTAACACTTTGTCATGGCTTAATTTGGGGTGCAAGGAATGAGGTATGAATAATTTAAGATAATCTATCGATATTTCTTAGATTTGTGGGGTTGTTTCATTTTAATTAATGTTATCTAAAAAAATATTGTGTTCAAATTACAAATTAACATAAAAGTAGGTTAATTATAAATTAACCTAATAGAAGGTTAATTTATAATTTAAACTGAATATTTGTACTGTTTTAATTTTATTTGGTATTTTAGGATTTGAGAGTCATAAAAAGTCTCAATTAAAGTTAGAACCGCTTCCCTGTATTCTTAATAACTAATTTGTAATTTAATTACCAGTAAAAGCTGTAAACCGAAAAGAGTTTCATTTTTCTCCAAAAAAGTTTAACGTCAAAATTAACACAATTCCCATTTTTGTTTTTGACAACAAAGAGCAATCACAACATTATAATGACACATCTGCTAATTTTTAGCTTCTCATTAAAAATCTATAATTTTTATATTTACAATTAACATTTTGCCTTGATTTTTAAGAAGGAGAGATAATTGACACTATTAATATCAGAATACGAATACTTTACTGCCATCGTGAAACAGTTTAAATTCCCTATGAACTCAAAACTATCTCGAGCTCCAAACAATTTGTTCTGTTATCCTGGTATTGCGGTTGTCTCCTTAATGAAAACAAATTGGTCTCTAACACAACGGTTAACACGTCAAGTCATTTGTTAGCTACGACGATTAATAGAATAAATTCATATCCACAGATACATATTAAGCTCAGTTTTTTATAGTTTTTTATGTTGAAAAAAAAAGGAATGCGGCTATAACACATTCCTATGCAGACTCTTTCGTTTTCCAGGTTTTTGTAATTTCAAAAATTTAATCAATTATTTTGCAAATTTGCCAAGAACTAAAACTGTAAAGAGTTTACAGATATATTGTGTGTAAATTTGAAATTCCTTTTATTTCTGATACATTAAGGACAAGCGGGTGCGGTTATAACATTAATTTAAACTGTATTTCCATAAATTTTAATGATACTGTTTACATTTACTTTAAAAGAACTTCATAAATGTTTTTAAATTCGTTGAAATATAACCTAAATAAGTATTATTTTGCAAATCATCGAAATTATTCAAAATCTACAATTAAAAAAATATCTTTTCTTTGAAGATGCCATTATATTAATAACGAAATAAATTATCAGTTATTCTCTAATTAAAAGTAAGAACCGCTTTAAATGTAACACTCAATTTTTTATAAATTTATCGATAAAGAAGTACGAAAAAGCGATTGTAAGAGGATAAAGTGGAGTGTATATTCTTTTTTAATAACATTGTTATTATTTCAGGATTCAAAGATTCTTTCTTCAAAGAATTTATTTATTAAAATAAAAATGAATCACTTCTTTTAATGAAAATTCATTGGGATGGTATTCGTAAATTATTGGTAAAAGTGATTTTGGTTAGATGATATTTCTTAGAATAGAGGTAAAGCGACCAGCTGGTGTTTTTTAAAAAAATCGATAGATTATCTTATAAATAAGAAAAAGCAGTTCCTTTAAATAAAAATCTGGAATGTTTTCTCGGAAGAAGTTTCTTCAACATTCTTCTTTTCTAGTAATTTTCCTTGGTATAGATTTTAAGGGAAGATTTTTCATTAAAAAGCTCTAAACCATCCAAAACTAACCTTTCCGAAAATATCATACAATTCGACCTCTCGTTTAGTCTGTTTTTGGCTTCCATTTTTCGCCAGCAGTTTGTTGCTGAGCATTCCTAATTCACTGGTGGTCGTCGTAGTGCTGGTTGAGGCAGCTCCCGTGCCAGGTGGGGAGACTGAGGAGCCATTGTTGTTGCCATTGGCGTGGTTGACTAGTTCGTCGAGGGTGGACGGCGGCACTTGGCCAGGACTGATGTTGGCCCACGTTGGTTTCACTAAAGACTCCCTCCTCTGCATCCCCGTCCCATTCACTCCTCCGTTCTTCATTCCGTTTTGGTTTTGCTGAAGCACTATCGACTGCGGCACACTTCCATAAGACTTCTTCTGAGGCATCATCTTCAAAGTCACTCACTCCATCGCAATACCGAATTATTACCCGAGAAAAGATCTCAATTTCATACCATTATTGTCTTTCGCTCTCATTCCGTTTTCCAATATATAAAGATATATAGTTTCAGTCTGAAATTGCGAAAATTGTTGCCATTTCAATCAGCGTGAATAGTAGTGGAATGCCAATTAGAAGGAATCTCAATGCAAATTAACAAACAAATTGGCTATTTGGCTTTAATATTGTATTTTATGTATTAAACAACAGGCACCATCATTTCATTAATATGCAAATTTGCTTTTTGGCGAATTCCTTGCTTTATTAAATTTTAAACTTCTTACTTTAATCCTTAAACCCAATTTTAAAAATTTTAAATTTTCATTTCTTTTTTCACTTTATAGTAATCTTATGCATGCCTTTTTTGCAGAAATTCATAAAAAATTAAGTTTTTGGTATTAAGTTAAAGTATTGCACTATATTAAAACATAAAAAAATAATTTTAACATTCCCGTATCAAAACATACGCATTTGAGTTTCGCAATATTTCAATATCGCATTCAGTGAAAATATCAATTTTTTTTCCACTTGTGAAAAAAATGTCATAAACTATGCAACAAA